>PVKM010004748.1:0-50814 GCA_004027735.1 Carollia perspicillata | reverse complement strand
GGATGACAATCAAGACATACTGATTTTCACCATTATGACTGCTCCCATTTTTTAATTATTTTCCTATATTATTCATTATGCACGTCTATGCGCGTGCATGCACACATACACACTGTTTCTCCCAGATGAAGGACAGACAGTTCCTTGCATAATGCATTTGTTTACTGGGCATCGTTGGATTGAAACATAATGAGGGATGTGTTGTTTACTTTCCAGCAATGTCAGTACATGTGTCCAGGGAGTGCATGTGCTTTAGCACCACAGAACTGGCTGCTCATGGCCTACAATTACCAGATGATGTCCCAAAGTAACTTTTAATTTCGGCATTCATCTTCTCAGGAACCACTCTGCTCCAATGGAAACAGCAAGAGATTTGGAGCCCATGGTAAAAGTCACCAGTTGTCTAGTGAAATTCACTCTTCCCACATATCTTAGCTTCCCTCATAGTTAAGTGTGCTCATGTGACTTAGTTTCCTCTAATGCAACTTGAGTAGGAACAGTATCATTCTAAACCTGGCCTGTACAACTCCCCCATTGTGTTCTTCCATGTTTCTTCCTACATATAATGATGAAGATCATGAGGGTTATGGAACCACAAGATGGAAGGAGTTTAGGTCACTGGATGACCACATAGGAGAACCATTCCATGGATGCAAATGATGTTCCTGGTCCCCATATGTGAGTAAGTAAACTTCTATAATATTAATATACTGGAAGTTTAGGGGCTATTTGTTATTGAAGTGTAATCAATCTAATATACGATGGAAGGTCCAAATCTTGTATTTAATTTTTATTACATATGTATTATTGGGGTATTCAGTTATCCTCTCTGAGACTGGTATTTTCCATGTAATATGGATATAATAATAATTTCATCACAAATTATAATTAAGAATTTAGATTAGATTGTAAACTGACAAAGTTAAAGCTGTAAGACCTTTCTTCTCCCCTTTGTTTTGGGCCCAGGAGCATAAGATTAGATTAATCACAGTCTTTAGTCATGAACCACCCCCATCACTGGCTCATGATTGGTTATATTTATTTTATTTCTTATAATTATTTGTTTTTTATAATTATTTTTTATTTTCTGTAATACAGCAAACACTTGAGGAATCACCATTCAACATAAGAATTAGAATATCACTTGAAATTCCCTTTGCCTGCTCCATTATAAGGTAGGTCACAATTATCTGCCATGGCTAGATGTCAAAGTATAGAAGACCCCTGTTCTTGGGTTACAGGGCCTTTCATCTTTATACCTAAGGATGCTCCATTTCATCTGTCATTGTGATTAGAGTCCAGAGTAAAATAACATGACATAGCATAAGTTTTAGTCCAGCCTTATTCTGCTAGGTGAGTCTTCTTGGAGAGTAGTACCAACTTCTCACTTGCAGTAATGAGATGAGGTTCCCAGCCTCACAGATGTATGAAGATATGAATGAGTGGCAGAATTTGCTACATGACATGCTTCACATGTTTGTGGGAGCACCATTCCACCTTGGGGCACAATCAGGAGGCTGGGGTCTAAGCCTCTTGGTTAACTAGAATTGATGGCTTTAAGTATTTGACCAAAGCTGATTTCCATCAGCCTTGCAGCCCTGCAGGAGCTTTGCAGGAGGACAGCTCCTTTCCTAAGGGTTGAGGCTTGGTCTTGGAAAGTTAATCTTTACTTTTCAGTCCTGTTCATCTAAATTCTTTTTTACACTTGGTATTAGCAAACATTATCTTACTATCTTATCTTTAGTTTTAGCAAAGTAAATCTTACTGTGTTTTCACACTTTTTTTTACCTACATGTGCTTGCTCATTCCTTTGACCATTTGTTATTGGTTTATTAGTCCTTTATAATTTCTAAAAGTTCTTTAGATATTGTTATTAAATTTTTATTGGTTACGCGTGTTGAAAATATCTTCTTTCAGTTCATAACACATGTTTTCATTTCCTTTAATGTTTCTTATAATTAACAAGTCCTCTTTAAAATAGTTAAATTCATTCATGTTTTAATTTACATTGGCATATTTTGTGTTTTAAGAAATCCTTCTGTATCTTAAGGTCAGAAAGAAATTCACCCATACTTTTCAATAAAGTATTTACTTTTGTCATTTAAGTCTTTAATCCATCTGGAATTGATTTTTTTGTGGAGCAGGCAGAAATCCAATTTTATTTTTTCTTGTATGGATAAGCAATTTGTGATGGTCTTTCTATTACATCATTTGTATTTTCTGGGATTTGAGTTGGACATTCTGCCTTAGTTAAAGTCATGCATGGCACAGAATGGCTCCCATTTCTTAGACAAAGTCTCCCCATCATTACCCTAACCAGGAGGGGGTTCTTTCTCCTCACCAATGATTTTTATTTTTTAGTGAAGTTATAAACTTCATTTCTTACATTTTCCTTAGTGGCAAAATTATTTGATTTACTTTGCTCTAAATAATTTCTCAATGAAGTTCTGTCAGGGTAATTTTCCAGGCCCAAGCCATGCATTATTGCCCCCAAAGCCTCCTTCCCTGATCACAATCAATGACTGAATGTGAAACGTGTGCTTTGAGTGTCTCCTCTCCCTGAGGGGAGGTTCCATCCAGATCATTCAAAGGTCACTTTGCAGAGGGTATAGGTTTGCATGTTCTGCAAAGTTGGGGAAGGTCACGCAGGATCAGAGTGAAAAGCTGCTGAGACAGTGTTGTCGACATGGCATTTGTACACCCAGCAAAGTGTGGGATGGTGTTTAGCGAGGTTTGTGGCCTCTTGATGAAATCCAGATCTCTGTGGTTAGCAAGAACTAGTGGCTTCCAATGATGGTTTTCTTCAGGGAGAGAGGTTTATTCTCAGGAACAAGTAAAAATACTACTTGGCAAAGTTAGCATATATTCTTTTTTTTTTTGTAAATTTTTGAGCCATATCAATATTGGCCACTTAAAATTAGTCTATTCTTATTATTTTAAAATTATATTTTGGTAAATAAGTTCCTTAAGAAGGGTTTCCCAGGAAGGCAACTTCAATCTGTCATTATTATTTAACAGACTTTTGCACACTTGGCAAATGGAATTGATCTAATGCTAGATAAGGTGGGTGCTATAGAAACCCAGTAACACAGAGAGAAAACATATGTTTTTTTTCCCTGAGCTCCAGAAGGGAAGCCCAATCCATGCTATCATCTGCAATTCTTATTCAGCATATATTCTTCCCTCTGATTCTACAAACCCATACTGCTCTTGAGTCAGTCTGTGGTTAAACCAGAGACCTAAATAATAACTCCCATCCACACAATGACACACCACCTACAAACACAGGCAGTTGCTGTAGAAAAACATTTCTCTTGCAAATTCTTGACAGAACTCCTAGTAATGTAGTGGGACACATAATTTGTCTAACAAGTGTTTAAATAAGGAGTTGCTGAAATCTTATCTGTCAAGATTCCAGAATGAAATCTTGTGAGCACAATTTTCTGAATGGCGGTGAAATAATCTAGTTTTATAGTTGCTATGGGTCTGAGGAAAGCCTGCTTAATTCATTTCAATTCAATTCCATTCAGCTGTATTTCTGAATATCCAACACACAATTGGTCTATTATACAGACTTTATCAAATATCTAATACACATAAGATAATGTGCTTGGAGAGGTGATGAAAAGCCCTTTTTCACTGCTTTCATGAGGAGACTAAAAACTTCTTGACAGCCAACAATAAAAATTCTTCTGGTAATTTTCAACAAATGGATTTAGTAGAAATATTTCAGGGGGTCATAGAATAATAAAATTATTTTATCTTGTAATTTACAACACTCACCTAGGCAAATAGCTATTTAAGCAAAACTCATTCAGCCATTGATGACTTAAATGTACATGTGTGATATTTATTTTTATAAAATGTATGACAAAGTAAATATTTCAAGTCCATAAAAACAGTTCTGACTATGTACATTCTTGTTTATGTCTTTTAGAAGCTGTTAATAGTTTAAAAATTTAGTAATGGTGAATAAGTGTTATTATCCTTGGACTACTCTAAGAAATATTATTGGAGAATTAATGAACATGTTATAGAAATTAGTCTTTTATTGTTTCATCTGTGAAGAATCTGTTGATTTTTACTGCATATCAAGCATATACATTGGTTTGTCTTACAGCTAATGAGATAGTTAGATATATACAATTGAATGACATGTTAAAATATTCAATGTGCTATATCTTACAGTTTTAATAAATCCCATGGTTGGCAATAAAGTTCTCTTAGAGAAGTATGATTTCTACTGCAAAAGGATTACCCAACCAAGGTTTCAAACCCAAGCTATTTATTGAAAATATCCTCAGTCACAATAAAAGCATTATAACATTAAAACAAGATAATAGGGACACAAGGCTTAGGAATAATAGAAACCAATATATAATATTTAATAACATATATTTAATAAGAGAATACATTATAATTATATAATAAATTATACAACAATAGATAATAACATATAATGTTTTGTATATTACAGATTTTATATTTATTATATATGTGTATATATAATACATACATTCATTTACATATGTTAGTCCAGAGGCCCAGAATGTGGGAAGCTTGGATGTTTTGGCCAATTTCTCTAGAAGGAATTAGCATTCTGTATGCTGGTGATATTATAGAGACAACTACTTATTCCCCCTGGTGGTAAGAATGACTCCTTTTCAATGTCTCAAAAGCATCTGATTGGTTGAGAATTGGTCATAGACCTTTCTCGATTGAACCAGAGTCTGGTCCATAATTGGAGGTGGGCATAGGCAAACGAGGAATTACTCAACCAGAAACTTCGAATACAATGAGAGGAAGGTAATTCTCTCCCTCCAGATTGGAGGACTACAGAGAAGAGGATAATGCTGGGACCTGCCTACTCAGGCAAGGTGGACAGTCATGCTACAGAGATGAAAGAGAATGAGGGCCCAGTAGGGACGCTGAATATGAAGGAGAATTAGAAGACCATTATGGTTGACGATAGATGGAGTAAAAATGAAGTGTCCCCAGAGAACACATCAAATTAAAGAACACAAAAGGTAAAATAAGATGACCCCATAAAAGTTAAACTATAAAATGAGCACTTTAGGTTTCATGGGTCAGAGATAGGCAAAATTCTGTAAAAGAGACAGAGTGCTGTTCAGGCCAGTAAGAGAGAACTGAACCTGAGTGAAGGCATTGCCTTATCTATAGAAAGAATGTGTCATTTAACAGGGATGTTGGCCAGCAAAGGAGAAGCAGAGAGACACAAGCCAGAGACAGGAGTGCCCTTACGAGATGGTATAAACATGTGTTTCTCACAGGCAGATGTATCCTGGAAGCAAGTACACTGGTGTCATTAAATGTACCAATCACCAGAGGCGACTACAGGAAATCCACTTTTTTGCTTACCAAGGTACTTTTGGGTAAATTGGCTTCACCAATGGTCTTTCTACAGGGAGAGAATGTGCAACAGAAAGAGATTGTTCATCAGTTCTATTTCTCTGGTTTATATTTGGTTTATCTATACGCATCAGCACTCATTTTCATCCCAAATATTGGTTTGCTAAAAAGTTCTTTTGTTTTTTTTTCCATAAATGACTCTAGTAGTGCTTAGCTGTCTTTAACTTCATTTCAAACAATTTTGTTATATTGTATTGTGACAGCAGTCATAGCAGCATGCATTTAAAAATTAAAATCTGAATTTTTGTGTAGTGATTTTAATATTGAAGATGTAAGTACACAATATTTTCAGCATACTATGTTTTATGATTTCAAGAAAGCTTAAAAAAGCAACTGAAAAACAAAAACAGAAAGCAAAAAACAATTTGTGCAGTATATGGAAGAACTGCTGTGACTGATTAATGTTTTAAAAGTGGATTGTAAAGTTTCATGCTGGAGATTTCTCGCTGGACCATGCTCCATGGTCCCGTAGACCAGTGGAAATTGATAGTGATTAAATTGAGACATTAATTGAGAACAATCAATGTTATACCATGTGGGAGATAGCCAGCTTAATCAAAATATCCAAATCAATAAAGTTATTGGTGAAAATGAAAAGTGTATCTTTTATTTTACAGAAAAAATAAATGGGCTTTTTGGCCTACCTAATATAATCAAACCTGAAAAATTACTTAGGCCAGATTACTAACAAGGTAAGTTTTGAGAAATGGGTTGTAATGAAGAGATGGTAACTGAAGCCATACAGCAGGGATTTATAGCATGACAGACAGTGAAGGCATAAACAAAAGAATATTTATGTTCAACCCATGGACCCAGACAACGATGTGGGGATTGACTTAGGGAGAGGAGGGGTGGGGCTGGGTGGAGATGGAGAAAGGGAGAAAAAGCAGGAACAACTTCAATAGCATAATTTTTTTAACGCTATAAAAAGAAAATGTCTTAATAATAACACTCTTTTATACGTGTGTAGTGTCTTACAATTTTCAGAACATTTCACTTCATTATCTCATTTGACTATTTTGTGAAGGAAGCAAAAATTTCCAAACCCACTTGAAAGTAGAGATATTAGCATGTGATTCACAAGTAAGACATGGCAGAGAGAGTATTTCTTCTGCCATTCAGTGTTTTCCCATTGGTCGACACTTTCTATAGTTTTCTCAGCATTCTGCTGATCACCATTGGGTTGTAAATGGTGAGTGAGATACTGCTCTGGGCCTCCAAGAGCTGGCGGTGCTACAAAACCATACACTTACATGATTTATTTTGTATTTAAGCTTTAAGAGGGATCAATTTGGTCATTCACTAATCCATTCTAAGCCCTGTAAAACCAACATTTATAAAACATATGAAAACATAAGAAATGAAATAGTATTATTTAATTCTCCTATAACCCTACATATGTATTTTACATACACACCAAAATTGACATCAACTCCATTATTTCCTAATTGTTTTCACTTTTGTTCTTTTCTCATTTTGATCTTTACTTTATTTTCTTCATTTTTTGGCTTTGGAGGGGTCTTGGCTGCTTACACTTTAAAAGAGGGTCCTGGCACAGTGTCACTTCCATCATAGTTTATTGGTCAAAGCAAGTTATAAGGCCATCGGATTCAAGGGGAAGGGAGTAAGTGCCATCTTCCAATGAATGAAGCAGCAAAGAATTTGTTGCTGTCTTTAATTCATGGAAAAGTACATAATTATTTGATCACTACTTCTTTTCACTGGGCTTTATGCTCTAAGATAGCATGGGCAATGTCTGTCATTGCTCCGTATTGTCAACACCTGTGTCTAGCACTAGTGCCAAAAATAAATGACAGTGTCAATGAATGTCAGGAAAAGATGAGGAAGGCAAATAGTCGGTTTAAATATTACCTCCTCTCTGTCTTGTAATCATGAAAGGCATCTCTAATGGATCGTAGAACTCTTTCTTCTTAAGCTCTGATAAGAACTTAATATTCTGCTTGACACAGTGATGTAGGTAGTCTTTACCAATCAAAGTTGTCATGCATTAAGTCACTGGAAACAGGAGCCCCAGGCAAGGCTTTGGGGAGGTAGATTGAGCTAGGCTTGGAAAGATACATAAGTTTTGGAAAGGCAGAAAAAAGAGATAAGACCTCTATTAGCCTATATTGTTCCACTAGATGAATTAGAACAAGGTGTCCCTCTTAGCAGATGAATAAAAAAGAAACAAAGAAACAAACAAAAAGTGTTCTCTCTTTTTTTTTTTATGGAGGTTTCCCATTTGCTTTGTGAGCAGACTGAAACTTGTGTGTGAAGAAAAAGGAGCACTTTTTCTTTTAGGCAGATGCCGTTCTGGTACAGGGAATGTGACTTGATCTATTGCTTTGATGGACTACACAAACTTCCTAGGAGTAGAAGATGACTTTGAGAGGGTATTTGGGTATGAGTAATTGCAGGGAAACATAAATGAAGGTTATTCTTGAGTTCTTCATTTTCAACTCAAGAGCTCCTTCTTCTTATAAGCAATGGTCTTTCAAATTGAAGATTCATACCTATGATTCTTTATTTTAGGACCAGTTGATTCTACCCTGAGATCAGCTGGGGTCACAATGAGGGCTAGCAAACAACCAACAATTATTATGTTTCTTTCATGTCAAACCACCAAGTGAAAAATGAAAGCACCAATCAACCAGATGTTTTGTCTACATCAAGACAAACTATTAGTTAGACTAAATCAACACTTCTCATCCTCTTTGATTGTCTTGCCAAAGAGTAGGGGAATCCCTAATCAATGGAAAGACCACAGCTCGAGCATTTGGCTGCTGAAGCCAAGGAGACAAATTTAGCCTGTTGACAGATGCTTTCACTTTTCAACCAGATGTTGGGGCAATAGAACCACACTGACATATAAAATGTAGGATTTTGCATCAAAATGCCTCAACTTTTTAGTATCTGTATGATCTAATAGGTTAGACAAACTTTTATAGTACAAATCTTCCTGAAATTCTATTTTCTTCATGCTTTGAATTCAGTAATACACCCATTACTTTTGGGAAGAATCTTAGTCTTATATTCAAGATCCTCAATTGAACTACCATCTTCCTCTTATGCCACTGCTTTACATTTTACATATTCTAGACTGGGTTTCTCAATGTCAGCACTATTGACATTGTGGGTCAGATACTTCTCTGTCATGAGAGTTTTCTTCTGCACTCTAGGGTGCCTAATAGCATCCCTGGTCCCTACCCCTTTCCTCATTCCACACTCTAATCCCCTAATTAATGTGGTTCTTTCTCTTTCATAATCTTTTTGTTGGAAAGTGGAGTGAATAATGTATTGGTGAAGTTTTTCCTTACTACCAAGATCTGGGAGGGAGATAAGAGGAAAAGAGGGCAAACAGACAAGGAGAAGGAGAAAAAGCGTGGACTCATTGGACTCATTTTGATCCATCATGATACTAGGACAAAGACTACTTACTATATCTCACTTTACACTTAATGAAATGGTCTAATAAACGTCCAGGACCATGCACTAAGCTGGGTTCTCTCATTCAGTGCTCATCAAAATCCTATGAAATAAGGACCATTAAATCCATTTCACAGGGAAGAAAACTGAGGTCCAGGAAATGTCACTCATTTGTCACATATAACCTAGATAAAAAAGTGAGCAGCCATGGTTCAGTTCCAGGCAGGTTGTGTCTAAGAGTTCTAATACTATTTCAAAGTGTATAATGCTCTAGGAGATATTAGCCTTGAGGTGATTTGCTTTGGTTTCATCTTCCTGTTATTAAATGATGGATCACCTCAGAGAAAAAGCCAATCGAAATTTCATTTCTCTGTGTATTTCTATTCCAGGGCTTTCATTTGCCTTTAATGACTTTCTCAGGCCTTCCTCTTGAGAGTGAGACCTTCCAGGACTGAGCTCAGCCCAAACATGAAACTTTTGGGAAAGAGTTAGGAAAGTCTGTTCAGCCGTTTTTGTAGAAGGAGGAAAAAAATAGTTATAAAGTACCTTTTGTCCTGTTCCCAAACATAACTTAGTGTTTAGACTTTCAAATTAGCATGTTATCAGAACTTTGTAAGGAAGTGCAGAATTAGTTGCAAAGGACTTGAATTTAAGACTCTTCCCTCTTTTTCCCTTACAGAGGAGCACAGAGTTGTGTGAAGCAAACTGTCTTCAGATGGTTGGTGAAATTGTGATGGGCTGGGCTGATGGTGCCCTGCACAGTAAACTGGTCGGCTGTGGAAAATTTTGGTTCTCATTTGGGTCTTATTCTATTCATTCTTTCTTTAACCTCTCCCTGCCAGAGTCTTCTCCAGGGAGAAGCTAATCAACTGCTAAAATTCACCGATGAGTGCTGAGCGTAGCACTCAACCAGGGCCGTTCATTCCACCATTCAAATATTTTTTGTTGAATTCCTACATTATTTCATTTATTTACCTGAACAACCCTATGAGTGTATGTTATTATCACCAATTTACCTAAAAGGAACCCAAGGTATGGTTAGAATGTGTTAACTGCCCTTGGACATTAATATTGTGAGTGTAGAACTGAAATTCAACCCAGAGATTTGCCTGTTTGCAAAGCCCATGCTTTTAACCACTGTAAATCATTGCTTCCAGGTACTCAAGTGCCCCTGGGAGACCTTGCTTATTGTTTATGTTACAGAAGGAAGAGTTGGAGGAACTGGGGAGATTGAGCCTGGACAAAGAAGCTGTCAGGTCTTTGATTAATGTGGAGTGAATAAGGGACAGATGGGGGCTGTGGATCCCTGTTGAAGCCACATGATGAGAGATTTCAGTTCAATATATACAAGGACTTTCTGAGAGTTGGAACTCCCCAACGAATGAATTCACTCCCCAGAATAAAGAAACAGCTCCATAATTTGAAGCATCTAATTGTGGCCTGTATAGTGACTTGGCAGGGCTGTATTTAATAGGGAAGATTCAGGCAGGTGTCGAATAAGTGAATAGAATGAGCTTGGCCCTCCAGGTTGTGATTCTATGATTCTCTGGTCTTAATATCATGAATTTATATGACCCAGAATAATTTTGTCACCTGTTTAGACCTTAGATTCTCCATTTTTGAAATTTATTTCTAGCTCTACTCTCTTCAGACCCTGCAGTTCTCAAAGCAAAACTACAACTAAAAATGTAATTAAAAGTACAGGTTTATTACTATTGTAGCCTGACAGAGTTTAACATAATGTTGATATCTTGGGTTTCAAGCTCAGGTTGCCTAACTCAATCCTGGACACTTGAGACTGAGTCTTCTTTTGCTAATGCTTTCTTGTTTTTTTTTTTTTTTTTTTTTTTTAGTCAGTTAAATCCAAAGTTTGCTTTATTTAACTCCATGGGTCACTGAGGAATAACTCTCTCAAAATATCCCTGAAGTCCTGATTTAAGGACTTTCTGGTCCTTTCAGAACTAGGGTTCCATTAGGGGATGGGATGGGCCAGATCAGGAGACAGTGGTAGCCAGAGGTGGGACTGTGGCAATGCTGGAGATCAGGGAAAGGCAACAGAGAAAGACTAGCATAGCCTTATGGTGATGTTTCAGAAAGGTAGGCAAACAGTTTACAAGCAACCCTTGCGAAGGGTTGTTGCAAGGATTAGGTGTGTTAAATATGTATGACATAGTTAGAATGGTGTGCTGGCCACACAATAAGTAGTATAACAATATTGTCAGTGGATTTATTATTATTATTAATATATGAATTTAGTACAGTGATTGCATTTAGTAAATATTCAATAAATATTTGTGGAATGTACAGAAAAATAAATTGATAGCTCTCTGACAAATACTTTAACAATCATTGAAAAGCGAAGTGGTGGCTGCACATTTGGGTAATGGTAAGATTTTTCCAGGGGAAATGGGAAAGCCCTGTAAACCCTGACATCCTGTTAATGTTATGTTGTTATTTTAACTGTCAGTCCAGATTTTTCACTGCTCTTCTTTTTTTTATGATGAAATGTGGAAATTTGGAGGGTCTATGGAAAATGTGATTATGGGATAAGTATTTACCATTAGTATGGCTTTTGCTAACTTCTAAGTCTGAATGAGTTTTTGTTTGAGCCAAACAGTTAAAAATTGTTCTATTTCTAAAGTTCCCCAAGTGACCAAAATGCCTCTAATTAGAAAAGAAATGAATGCTGCTTATTCATTCCTTATTGTTATTGCTAAATATATGCACATATTTAGGTTCACTGGGCTAAATTGTCTGCTTTTCTATTAAAGAGTATGTGGAGTCAAGTCCTTTCTGGGTATGTGTTGCAGGGGTCACTGTGCCCTATCTTGAGTCTTTGTTCAACTGACCCCAGACTTCCTTCCTCGCAGCCCAGGTTGAGGCTGCATGGGGAGAAACAGGCAAGCTAGAGAATTATCAAACCACTTTTCACTTTGGGAAGCTGAAGAGCTATACGGCAATATCCCCAGGTACTCTCAGTAAAGCCCACTTACCTATGAGCTGAAACTGGGCTTGGATCAATCCTGTCTACCTGCCCTGGCAGGCTTGTGACCAGGAGGCTGTAAAGGACTTCCAGACATTTAGAGACGGCAGATCACACAGTGAGTGGGGTTATGAAAAGAGGCTCAGGCTGTCACCCTAATGCTTTCCATATTGAGATCACCACAAATGGGGTCTGGCCTTCAGTCTTACAGGCCTGAGAACCAGACTTTTCCAGGGTACCCAGGACCAAATATGTGGTTAGTACTCAATAAATATTAGAAACGTATATTCCTATTTACTCTGACTTGGTAGCCCTACTGCCAAGTTTTGAGCGTTCTCTTGCTGTAACCACCTAGGCGCTGAACTTTGCAAGTTTCTTTCATGCTCAAGGTATAAAGTGAAGGCACTTTTAACATGTGGAAATAAAGGATGAGCATGTTTGCTGACTGTTACTTTGTGCTGCAGCATCCATGCTCTTGGCCCAAATAGGGAGCGATGTTTGCAGTATATATGCATGTGCAGCATCTTCTCTTAGATGAATGGGAACAAAAGTGTATTTCATTTCTCAGGAGCCCGCTTAGAATGGGGAAGTCAATACTGGGTTTGTAGACATATACAGAATGTCTCAGGCTTATCTGAAACCCACCTTTTCATTTCAACCTAAGAACGCAGCAGATACCCTTTCTTAAAAGAATGTCTGCGAAGAGATACCCATGGCTAAGATGGTGTGATAATTATGGTACTTACTTTTTTGCTCAGTATTATAGTAAGTCCTCTCCATACATTGGTTTGTCAAATCTTCACAAGAACCCTGCACACGATGTCATAATTCCCACTGTACAGTGAAGGAAACCGAAGCTCCAAGAGGTTACACAGTTTGCTTAGGTTCTGCAGCCAGTAAATTGCAGAAGCACCATGTGAATCAGAATTCCTCTTCTACTTCTTCTGCTTCTAACAGCAAGAGCAGAGGGAGAGAGAGAGCCAAGCAAGAAACAGGAGAGAAAGAGTGTGGCTGAGGCAAGAGGGAGGGGGAAACCAGGGCAGGACGTAACTGACACTTGAAGGGGAGGCAAAAATATACCTCAGAACAAAGTGAACCCACTAGGTTTGCTGCTCTTTATGATTTAACCCATGGTCGAACCATGTGGAAAGTGTTAGTGGTTTGACTCAGTGGGACTGCCAGCGAAACATACATTCAGAAAGTTGAAGGAGGCGCCCCACTGTTTGCTTCATCTTGGGATGAGACCTGGGCAAAGATCAAAGCAAGAGGAGACGTTCAGGAAACATTGCTTTAACTGCGTGCAGGAGGAAACTTTTCACAACTGGAAAAGGCACGCCATTACTGCCAACCCCTGAGCGCGGAGGCTTTACCTCATTAATCATAACTGTCAGGCTCCTCTCTGTAAACAGCAGGCTGTTGACACACAAAATATCTTCTGTTTCTAAGCAAAAAAGGGAGATGGTGACACATATAGTCATCGAAGTAAATGTTTGCTAGTGTCAAAATCAGATGCTCTGTGACCTTAACAAGTATGTGGCAATGAAAAATTTTGAAGTTGTTGGAAAGCCTCAGAAGTTTTATATTTAGATATAGCTCATCTACTTGAAGCGCCTATGAAGAAAAATCAAAAATAAATAGAGATGCAATGATGATGCTAGAGATCATTAATAAAAGGAAGATGTCTAAACTTCATTGTAATCACAGTAATTTTTGTGTATTCGTCAATCATGTGATACATTCCTGTGATTTAGTGAAAATCTCCACTTGCACAGGTCTGTCCATTCAGCCCATTATATAGGGTAGACGGGGCTTGGGCTGGTAGGCTTGAGGTGGGGCTTCAAGTCAGAGGGGTTGGCCAGGGCCCACATGTTGCCTCATGTGTCAGGAGAGCAACCAAACCCGGTTCCTGCATATCCAGCTACCTTGGCGGGGGAGCGTAAAGCAGTCAGGAATCTGAGAGAGGCTCTACTAACATCAGATCCAAAGTGGGAGGTAGAGAAGAAACGAAGCTGAGTTGGGGCATTGGACCAATGCACAGAGTTGGGGAAGAATGGAGCTTTATTCTGGGGCAAAAGAAATAACAGGACACATTCATAAGGATCAAGGTCAGTTCCTGCTTTCTTCCTGCCACCAAGCCTCTGCCATCTCTCGTCAGTGTGACTGGTAGCCTTCCTACTTGCCCTCTTGCTGATCCCTCCCAGAGTGTGTAAATCAGATCACATCACTCCTCCCCTTGCATCTCCAGTGCATTGAAATTAAAATATTATCCAAGTGGAAATTAGATAATTATATTATCTAAATATTATTTTTTAATATCCCAGTATATGCTCTCCTTAGACCTCCAGTTCATTGAAATTAGAACGATGTCCACATTTCTCATGATGGCCATTTAGTTCCTATGTTCCCTGGCCCCAGTTCTCTCTGCCTTCAAGCTCTTTAATTGCCTCTCTGATTTACTGTGCTGTGGCCACACTGGCTTCCCCACTCCTCCTTAACAAGCATAAAAACTTGTGCGTGCTCGAAGGAGTTTTTCTCTTATTGTTCTTCTACCAAGAACACTCTCTTCCTCTAATCTTAAGATTCCTGTCATTCTACTCAAGATTTAAGGCTCATTTCAAAGATCTCCTACTTATTCAGAGAGGTCTTTCTTAACTATTATATATATTTTTAATTTACTTGTTAGGTTATCTCCTCCTCCATTAGAGGAGTCTTAATGAATTCATTAAATTTTCACATTCAAATGTTACATCAAGGAGGGCATGGATATATATATATATATATTTGGCTGCTGTATCCTGGAACAGTGACTGATACATAGTAAGCATTCAACAATTTTTTTTTCTTTTTAAGGAATGAATACATGAGTGACAGGCAGACTTGCAAGGAAAGTGGTGCCTGGACAAAGAGTCTTTATATCTGGGTCAGTCCTGACTAACTTCTAGCTGTGACTATTGGGCTACTGTCTGCAAGTGGTGAATACCATGGACTTTCCTGACAGGTCGGCATCTGTGACGTGTATTGTGATCACGTGCGCTAGTACATGTGAAAGTGCTTGGAAAATATGATATTTAGCAAGAAGCTAGTGGCTCCTGGGCAAAAAGTCAGCTGCATGCATGTAGGTCTAAGACATTCATACTTCTCCCAATGTAAAGCAGAGAAAAAAGGTTCTTTGAAAGAAGTTGGGTTTGAATTTTTCCGATTAAGAAAATTATATAAGGAAAATGTTTATGTCACAGGCCATTCATCAAAGATCCTAGAATAGGAAGAGAAGTAAGAAATATATCTGGTTTCCTGCCTTCAGAAAGGAAAGGCACTGTTCATGGTTAAAACGGCAGCACACAAGGCAGAGACTGCCTTTGACTCCATTCCTGTCTGGCTGTGGGACACTGGGTAAGTCACTTCACCGCTTTGGGCCTAAGTGTCCTCATCCAAAGAGTTCAGAGAATATGATATCTATTTGAAATACAATCCTGGGAGGATTGTATAAAATCATGTTTGGAAATCATTTTGAGCAGTGCCCATTTAATAAATATTAGCTATTATTATCTTCGTTTTGCAACAAAGTGATGGAATTTTACAACATTGAAGGAACTTTTTCAAAGTTGCCCCGCTAATATATGGTGGGGCAAGATCTAGAAGCCAGAACTTCTGCGGTTTGAAGTGCTGTGGATAGATTTAAACATTTAAAAAAGACTTAAGCAATTAAACATATTTAACACCTAAAACGGACATCAGCTCCAAAACAAGGTATTATTGTAATAGTTCATGTAAAGAAAAAAATATGTACAAAGATATAGGTGAAAAGTGCTGAAAGAATGAATACCAAAGTGCAAATGGTCTGTGTACAGAGGGGGGTTTGAGCATATGAACAATTTTATCTTCTTTGTGTTATTCTGTTTACCACGTTATTAGAATTCAGCAGGTATGAACTATATGACCAAAAAAAGTTATTTAAAAAGCAAAACAACAGTAACTCCAGCAGTGACACTGCTCTGTCTCTTAAAAGTGTGATTATAACAATCCTTATATCATTTACAGTGGTTCGCATTTTCCAGACAGTTCTGGTTTAGACTCTCGCTAAGCTCCTGTAGAACCTGCCCGTGTCCTGGTCCCCCATGTTGCCGCACTAATTCTGTGTTTTGGCGTCATTTTCCTCACATGCCCACATACTATTTCTATCCCAGGCACCTAGTATGGTGGCACTGTAAAAATGTTTGATGACAGAGCCATTGGGATTCTGACTCAAGAAAAAGTATTTTGAGGACTATCCAATTCTGAAATTACTAAGATGATTCACAGAATCTCATTGTCTGTACTAGTGAATTATTGTTATGCATTTCTGTATTTCATTTCTCACCAAGACTTACGTTGTTTTTTCTCTTACATCAGAACATTTATAAACCACATTTCACATTTATGTTTCACACATAAGTATTCTTTATCAAGAAGATTTTAATAATCATCCTCTGTAAAGTGCCCTAAGAAATTTGACCATATTACCCTTTGGGTTGATTTCATATGTTTAAGAGGCTTTCATAGATATTTTTATTACTTGTTAAAATAGTTTCTAATTTAAATTTCAGGCTTTTCTCAGAAAGTTTTGGGCCTGTTTCTTTAGCAGAGTTATAAACGAGAGTTTAAAAGGCAGTGAAACTTAGGCGAACCCTGGGATAGCCTCTGGGTGCTGCCATCCATGACACGCCTGCTTCTGCGGGCTTCTGTGAGCGTGGCTTGGGTTGCCACAGAGGCCAAGGTGGCCTGGTGTTCTTTATCGGGGCTAGATAGACAGATACCTATCTTCAAAGGAGACATTCTTCAAAGTAGGCATATGGACGTTTTCACGTGGTCTGACTGGGAGCACAAGGATTAGTGGCATGAAGCTGTGAATCGTACAGAGAAAGCATCAATGAGGAGTTTGTAAACAGAGGACATCTGACTGACGTCTGACCACTCGGCGTCTGACTGACAGTAGTCAGACCTCTAAACTGCTGTAGGAGGTGGGATGACTGGCCCATAGGGGACAGCATTTGGAGTGGACAGCTGTCAGCCTCATTGGACCACGACACTTCACATTCTCCTGTTGTTTGATTATATATCCCGGTAGACAATGATTACTTTAAAATGTGACAACATAGTGACATATATAAGACAACACACAGTTTTAACCTTGGGAAAATTACCTAGGATTTCTAGGCCTAAGTTATAAATATAATGATAACAATAATAACAGTAACAGCAAGTAATATTTATAGAGGATCCAATCTGTGTCAGGTGCTATTCTAAGCACTTGGCATGTAATAATTCCTTTTATAAAATGCTTCCCTCATACACTTTATTGTTGGAGTTAAGGGAAATAACTCTGGCAAATTTCTTAGCAGAGGACCTGACCAATAGTACGAGTTTTCAAAAAAGTTAACTATTTCATTGTTATTACAAATAATAATAATGAATGCATCTTTCTTCAACTAAGAATCTAAGAGGCTTTAAAAATTTTTGGCTAGATGAAGTTCCAAAGCTTTGTCATATCCCAGAAATACCCATAACCTAACGCAGGGCCTGAAGCATATTAAGTGATTGACAAATATTTATAAAAATAACAAATATTCTAAGTCGTATGGATATTTTTGTAAGTAGATTTCTCAGGAAAGAAAGTATGTAGTTTTCATCAGATTCTCAAAATATTTCATGATCTAAGAAATAAAGAACCACGACTTTGAAAAAGAATTTGTCGCTGTGTGAGAGATGAAGTCCCAACAAGAATAACTGGGAGGCAGGGAGGACAGATTTGAATGGCACTGGCTCCCCACCCTGGGAGGACTCAGAAAGGCCTTACAGTGCTGGCCTGAGTTCGCAGTCCAGGAGGGCTCCCTCTCCCCACTAGAGACACCCCCGGCCCCAACGTCTGGAGGCATTGACACAACACTCTGGGATTACTGGCTGTTCATCTGCCATGGAAGGATGATTCAATGTCAGATCATGTCATTCTGGTTTTGTAGGAGTCACTGACTGTTAGCACTGGACAGAACCTCGTCCATGATCTATGTCAGGGTTTTCAAATGTGGACCAGAGGCGTCACCGCTCCCCACCCTGAAATCACGGAAGACATCTCTGACTGGGGATGGCAGTCTTTACATCTGTGTCTTTCAAATCATGCTTAATTAGTACTGTATGCAACCATTAGCAATTGGTTCAAAATAGCATGTGTGAGGAAACAGTTTTCCATCCACATCAAGCATCTCATATCTTTCTATTACAGTTGGGAAAATCGAGGACCTGACATTTAATGTGTCCAAGGATTAGACTTGAGCCCTGTGGAATGAGAGACATGAAAATTTTGAGAAATGAGGGTTGTGACTACAAACTACAATCATTTGAGTACCAAATATCATGTCTTTTGCTTATGCTGTTATTTTATCCTCGTCTTTCCTGCAATGAAGAAGGAAATACTTTTAAATGGTGATTTACCTTACTACACACCAGTGCAGAGGCAGCTAAAAGCAGGCTCTGGGTGATGAAATTATAAATGATTAGTTTAAGTCCTTTATAAATCATTTATAAATGATTATTCCATATGTTTTTTTATTTTCAACAATAACATAGTTATGCAAAAGCTCAGGTCTCAGGCCACTCCTCTCGTCTCTCAGCATTCTTGAAAAGAGCAGTGTGAGAAAATCCTCTGCTTAAATCTAAGACACCTGAACGGATACAAGTAGCTGAGGATTAGTCCTCTTCTGGGACTCAGTTTCCCCTACTGTAATAGGAGAATATTGGATACTTCATAGGAAATCAAAACTGGATTCCTGTGCATAGAAGAGAAAAAAATGGCTCACTATCGAAGACTAAATTATGAACATTTATTTATTTTCGTGTGTGTGTGTGTGTGTGTGTGTGTGTGTGTGTGTAAAAAGCAAGCAAATTTAAGTGAGGATGAGAATTGACCAGGGAAAGACATGAAATAAAATACATTTCCACCTTTTAAAGCATTAATTAAATAACATAGACCCGGTTTCAAAATTACTAAACATCATCGTAGTTTCCATAACTTTGAATGGGATCCTCCTCCCTCTACATTATGAGGGCACATAAGTTATAAATCCTGTCATAAAATTTTCCAGTTGATTCTATGGAAAACTGGAGAAAATTGGAGTTTTTAGAAAGACCAGCAGAGATCAAGTTCTGACATGGCCTAGATTTCTGTTTCTTTTGAAGATCACGAGGGTGGCCCGGGAATGGAGGATTGCCAAATATGTAGCTATCCCTCTGTCTTTAATACATACTCTAAGTAAACTGGCTTAAATCCCATCCTTCTCTTTCCTTTTGTATTGGCCACTCTTTGCCATATTAAAAAGTTACAGATAGAAATTAGAAAATAAGCCAGCATTACATGAGAACATATTTATTGTCTGAATAATAAAACTTGGTTAAGGAGTTATTAAAATTCCTCCTACCTGAAGTACAAGTTTCCATAAACAAACAGAAGCAACTGCCCCAAATGAGAAAGAATACATTGGTAAACTAAATCATAGGCCTTTGGGGGTACTTTCAAACAACCAATCTACTTCTTCATAGTGGACCATACGTAGCGCTCATGACACAGACATACGATGTGAGACATAGCAAATCAACGTCTCGACATGAGTGCACAACCACCACAAAGTTGAGACTTCAACGTGGTCGCTTTAATTGACCCACAACCACAGAAGCACTTCAGACATCTTCCTGCAAAGGATGACTTGCATATAGTTTCTAGCCAATACTCTTACCAAAAAAAAAAAACATTCCTAAAAACAAAACCTTAGAGATCATGGTAATAAATAAGAGAGAAAAGGTGAAGAAGAAACAAGCAACTTCCATCTGCAGGCAAGCACGCAGATGCGGATGCAGAGCACAGCTCAGCCCCCATCCCCAACGCAGGCAACGTTGACAGCTTTCAGAGCCTGAGACCCGGCTGAAAGCGCAAAGCAGCTACGCAACGCACACTGCTTTCTGAGCGTTTCCACAAAATCTCCAGGATGGGAAAGCTAAGTACTGCGTAATTTGTATGCTTTTAGGTGTGGCTGAAACAGGTGTCTCTGCAGAGTTATCAAGCCTGTAGGAAAAGGTGGGAGGCATGGTTTAAAACTTTTCAGGTGACAAATCAATGGCAGGCACATAAATAAGGTAAAACAAAACCACTCAGCTCCCACTTCTTTTAAAGAGGACTTCAGATCATTCTCCAAGTGCAAATCTGGACAAGAAAATTGTAAGTGTAAGGGAAATGTCAGCCCTGTCTTCTGTTCCCCAGCCTCCACAGCAGGGGAGCTCTGCTACCCTCTCCAGGCAGGCTGCCCAGTCACCTATACTTTAAGATAGTCGTTTTTCAGACGACCTAGTCGGGTCCCGTGGCTCCTGATGGTGAGGGCCAGCAGCTCGTATCTGTCCCTGAGCCCCACGGAGATGGCGAGCGTTTCCTTCAGTAGGGACTTGGTGTGGACCAGCATCCCCAAGAAGTCCTCATTGAGCCTGCTCTCCTGCCGGCTGTCCTGTTCCTGGCCCTGCTTGAACTTGCTTTCCAGCTCAGTGAGGGACTTGTCGGAGTTGGAGTAGGCATCCCCGATCTGGTGGGACTCCCGGCGCAGGTACTTTCCGTAGCTCTCTTCCCCGTCCAGGTCATAGGAGATGCTCTTACTGATGCCCTCCAGGACCCGCCCAGCATCCTCCACCTGGCGGCCCAGCACCGTGAATTGTTCCCTCAAGGTGAGGCTCAGCAGACGGCTGGCCTGGCTCCCCTCCCCCTGGGAGCAACGCCGGTGGTCACTCACCCTGAAGAGAAGCTGGCACTTCTCCGGGTCATCGTTCTCCTCGTAGTCCCCATCGGGCACAAAGTAGTGGTGCAGTGTCCCATTGGACATCTCCGGGTAGAGCGGGCCATCGAAGTAGCCCTGGCAGAGGTGGCAGAAGAAACCCATCCAGAGGAGCTTCAGGAACACCATCCTGTATGTTCAGGATGACAGGGGACCCCTGGAGAAGACTTTTCGCCCGGGCACGAGAAAGGGGTCCCCCTTGGGAGTCAGCGCCTCCCTGAGACGGCGGCAGCCTCAGTCCCAACCTGCTTGCTGCACCCTGTCCCCACCTCCCCAGCAGGCTTCATGTGGCTGTGGCACCAGCGCCCGGGTAGCAGGGTCAGCAGCGCAGGATGCACCAGGCTCTGAGCTGCTGCACTGCGTGCTGGGCGGCTGGAACTCCGCAGGCTCTTTCCGCAGGGATCACAGGGCTCTGGCGGGACGCTGGCTCTGTCGCCTGAGCGCACTCTCGGAGTTTCCCCCTGCCGCTGGGAGATGGAGCCTGTAGCTGAAGAGAAAGACTGGTTCTTGCCCTCTGGTACTATTTCAACTTCTGGACGGGGTGGGAATGCGGAGCTTTTCCTTTGGCTAATGATATCCTGAGGATCTCTCTGCTCTCAAATTACAGCTGGTTTCGTCACTTGGAAGCTAGGGAACAAGTTTGGAAAGAAATCTCTCATCAGGTCTCTGTTATTAAAGGCACAGGGTCTCTTTTTAAAAATTGGAAGGGAGACCCTAAAAATAAGAATTTGGCTTTGAAGGAAAAAAATGGGGACGTGATAGGTAGAATTCCTATAACAAAAAGACTGGTTTGCTATCAGCGGATTGGGAGGAAGAAGGGTGATTACCCTAGAGAAATGACATTTCACATTTTTAATAAGGATCAGTTAGATGGGATTCAATGAGTATGTCTTTCATGTAAAAAGTTTGTGACTTTGAAGGCAAATTTGAAGTATAGAAAGTGGCAGTTTGATATGAAAATGATTAATTAAAATTTATAATAACACTTTGGATGCAATAGGAAATGGAAAACTGCTTAATGCATGGTTGCAAGTATATATAAGAACAAAAGCTGAAATGGAATTTTGCCAGTTTAATAAGTAAATGGACAAGTGAAATAATTGTTTAATTTTACGAAAAACCCTCCATGCTAAGCTCCTACATTGTATCTTTAACTTGACACCTTTATAGCTATTACCTCTTTCTGGTAGTTTCCCTATTTTCCAGATGGAGAAACAAAGGGACAGGATGTTAAGCTAGCTGTTTATAGTCACAAAGTGATGTTATAGTTAGTGTTGTAGTTGAGCCAACACTTATTAATTCACAGGGTCTTTTAATTTAGGGAAAAAGTACTTTTTTAACTGGCTATTGTAATTTCTGATTTTTAATTGATTAGAAAATGGACATTCCCAGGCCATCTAATTTGTTCAACAGTGTCTATGGGGCACTTCCTATAAACCACAGTCTACTCAAGTCTTGCAAACAGAGCAATGAACAAAAAATAGAGACAAATCCTTGCTCTCCTAGAGCTATGTTCCTGGGAAATGGAGAGAATTAACTAAGATATAATATATGTCAGGTAGCAATGGGTTTTAGAGAAAAGACAGGGAAGGGAGGGGAAAGCAAGAGGCAGCATGGTTATTTCCTGTTTCTGACTTGAAATCTAACTGAAACACTCATATGATTTGCCTATGTTTGTACTTATCACCCTCTTCGAGGCATAGGGGACTGGTATCATTCAGAGCCACAGTGACATACAGTTTTGGGACTGTGACATTTATTGCCATCACTTTTGCTGCCATGAAGCTGGACTCTTGGATAGACATGAGAAGTCTTGTCAGATAAGTGGATATTTTGTTCATGTGGTGTCGTATGCATAGATTTTTGAGACATGTTGACTGCACATTTTTTCAATGTTAACCGATTTATTTCCTAACGACATATAGTTTTATATGTATTTTTACGTATTAGCCCCACTTTACAGATGAATAAACAGAGAGGTTAAGTGACACAGCTAGCACATAGTAAATTTCAGATCCAGGTGCTTTGACTGCAGCTTCCATGTTCATAATTACTGCACTAAATTGGACTGAATTAATCCTGAGCCACTTGGCGGCTTGCATCTTTAATGAACACCTGAAACAAACCTATGTCTTCTTTGTCCAAAAGAAGACAGCATATTAAAAAATAAGTAACAAATTTGTGTGTCATCCTTGCACAGGGGCCATGTTAATCTTCTCTGTGTCATTCCAATGTCTATGTGCTGTTGATGCTGTAACTGACTGTACATTTTAATTCTTATCCACATACCTGTCATCATGAAAACAGAGACCAAAGGAGTTTCCTTAGTGTTGATGCTCACTAAAGACTGTGGCTATTTTCACTGCACAGGTTTGCCCCGCTATGCAAAAGTACAGTGTTTCTGTGAAACGTTTTGCAAGCCAAAATGGCATAAAGTAATTACCGTTAATTTATAAAGGAAAAATTTGGGAGCATTCCCAGACCCCCAGAATAACCTATCAAATCATACCGAATTACATATAAAACTTAAAATAACACTCACATAATAGTGGAAGCAGGAATGATGTGCTACACTGCCTATGTAATGTGGAAATAATGTATGTACAGTGTATTTTTACTTACAAGGGCCCACTGCCTCTATAACTGGCTTGCTGCAGAACAAACAATGAACACTATTTTCACTTTGGGCTTTTTTTTTTGGAAAGCAAAAATATTCTTCGGATTTCTTTTGGTTAGTGAAAACAGATACTTTTGTAAAAGTGAAGTGGCATGAGGTGAATTTTTGAAAAGTAAGGCATACCTACATTCCAACAGAAAACTACAACCACCCTGACTGGGGTGGATCAGTGGATTGAGCACAGTCTGGCAAACCACACTGTCACTGGTTCCATTCCCTGTCAAGGCACATGCCTGGGTTGCGGGCCAGGTCCCCAAATCTGCGGATGTGCAAGAGGCAACCTATTGATGTTTCTCTCTCTTTCTCCCTTCCTCCCCCTTTTCTAAAAATAAATGCATAAAATCCTTAAAAAAAAAAGAAAAGAAAACTACAACGTTCCCCAGCTGAGAAACTGAACTTTTGGACTCAAGAACCAGATTGCTTCATTCATTTTCCCTGGGACATTCACGAGTGACAACAGATGGATTCAAATTGCCATCTTGACAGAGAAGGAAACTTGATTCTGATTCACTCCACTTCCTGCACAGTCCCTCCCTGACCTACTAACTAATTCTATTAAGTACACCTGTATTAAGCACTTACAACGACTTGTCTTATACATGTAGGGTGCAGTGTTAAGTTAGGCACAGATGCAAAAGTGTGCAATAAATAATTTCAGCCTACAGAGAGCTTGCTCTCTGGTTTGATATATGTGTATACACACACATAATCAGAATAAGAATGGCTAGGAATATTTACTTTTTCCTGCAGTTAACTTATCTAAAGATATGAGCTCCATGCTATGTATCAGAAAGGAATCATTTTGGTGCAAGTAACTGCCAAGTCAAACTCAATCAGATTAAAAGCAAAAGGAATTCGCTGATTTACACAAAATCTATGACTAGATTTTCAACCTATCTCTGGTCCAGAATCTAGTTTTCCTATCACCATTTTTTGGATTTACTTCCTCAGCTTATATTCACTCTTGGGTAGTCTCTTTCATTTATTTCCGAGATGGCGATCAGTGTCGTCAGGGACTTCCTTCCTCCTGTCTAGCAAGAATACCAGATTAGATTTTCCAGTAGCTTATATGCAGGTCCTCCAAATCAACATTGGTGGCCACAATTAGCCTGGTTTCGATCATTAATCCATCCTTGAACAAGGCTGATTGTAGTCAGAGGTTTAGAATAAGTCAGCAGGCTTAGACAATATCTTATATATACATCTCCTTTACTTTATTTAATTACATGTTTAAATAACAATTTTAATAATGACTATGTCTAACAACTGACTTGCAAAATTCCCCCAAACCTAACAATTGGTCCTCATGAGGAGGTGCTGGTAGGCACCAGCATAACACAATCTTTTGCACTAAACACTTCATCTTGTTCACTTTTAAAAGGTATTTATTTGTATTGGGTTGGCCAAAAAGTTCATTGGGTTTTAAGGTAAAAATAAAAGACACAATTTTCATTTTCATCAATGACTTTATTGAACAATGTATTCACTGTTTTTCTCCACTACCTTCTGCCAACTTTCAGGCAAGTTCATAATTTCATCTTCCCAAACTTTTAAACTTTTTGAGCAAACAACTGCTCCACATGCCTTTTATAGTCTTCCGGCCATCAGAGAGATGCAAATGAAAACCACAATGATATACCACTTCACACTGGTCAGAATGGCCATCATAAACAAATCAACAAACAACAAGTGCTGGTGAGGTTGTGGAGAAAAGGAGACCCTAGTGCACTGTTTGTGGGATGCAGACTGGTGCAGCCACTGTGGAAAGCAAGTATGGAATTTCCTTGAAAAACTAAAGAGGGAACTGCCTTTTGATCCAGCAATTCCACTACTAAGATTATACCCTAAGAATTCTGAAACACTGATTCAAAAGAACCTATGCACCCCAATGTTCATAGCAGTGCAATTTACAATAGCCAAGTGCTGGAAACAGTAAATGAGTGGATCAAAAAACGATGGTACATTTACACAATGGAATACTACATAGCAGAAAAAAAGAAAGAACGCCTACTTTTCACAACAGCATGATGGAACTGGAGAGTTCCATTGTACTAAGTGAAATAAGCCAGGCAGTGAAAGGGAATTGAAATATTTTTCGTTAAGAGAATTTTGTAAAGACTGAAAAATAAGGAAATCCAAAAGTACAATTGTCTGATGTTTGTCTGATGAATACAGCAGATCAAGCAGAACTTTCCAGCGAAGTGGCAACAGTTTTTGCCTGGTCACCAAAGAAATATGCAATCTTGTGTTACTGATGGAAGATTATGTATTTTCTGTTGATTAATTCTGGACACTTTTTTTTAAAAAAGATTTCACTTATTTATTTTTAGACAGAGGGGAAAGGAGGGAGTGAGAGAGGGAGAGAAACATCAATGTGTGATTGTCTCTCACATGCCCCCTATTGGGGACCTGGCCTTCAACCCAGGCATGTGCCCTGACTGGGAATCCAACCTGGGACACTTCGGTTTGCAGGTCTACCCAGGGTGTACACTTTTCATTGAGTGCCACAGTTGGTCTAATTGGGAACAGTCTTTGTTGGAATCAATCATTTGGTTTTCTGGAAGCAGCTCATATTAGAGGACTCCCTTTAATCCCACCATATACACAACATCACCTTCTTTGGGTGAAGACGGGCCTTTGGTGTGTTTGATGGTGGTTCATATTATGGGCCCCATGATCTCTTTCATTCCACATTATTGGAAAGTATCCATTTTTCAATGCCCACCATAATTTGTTTTAAAAACAGTACATTTTCATTACGTTTAAGTAGAGAATACCATGTGGAAATCCAGTCAAGAAGGTTTATTTTTGCTTAACTTATGTAGAATCCAAACATCAAAGTGATTAACATAACCAGCCTGGTGCAAATGCTTTTCAGTGCTTGATTTGGATATTTTGAGTATGTCAACTATCTTCTGTGTGGTATAATAATAATTGTTCTCAATTGATGTCTTGATTTATTTATTTTATTTTTTATAATATATTTTATTGATTATGCCATTACAATCGTCCCATTTCCCCCCTTCATTCCCCTCCACCCTGCACACCCCTTCCACCCACATTCTCCCCCTTTAGTTCATGTCCATGTGTCATAAGTTCTTTAGCTTCTACATTTCCCACTATACTCTTGCCCTCTCCCTGTCTATTTTCTCCCCACCATCTATGCTACTTATTCTCTGTATCTTCTCCTGCCATCTCCTCCTCCTACTCCCCTGTTGCTAACCCTCCATGTGGTCTCCATTTCTGTGGCTCCACTCCTTTTTAGCTGTCTGCTTAGTTTGCTTTTGTTTTAGGTGTGGTTATTAGTAACTGTGGGTTTGCTGTCCTTTCACTGTTCATATTTTTATCTTCTTTTTCTTAGATAAGTCCCTTTAACATTCCATATAATAAGGGCTTGGGGATGATGAACTCCTTTAGCTTGATCTTATCTGAGAAGCACTTTATCTGTCCTTCCATTCTAAATGATAGCTTTGCTGGATAGAGTAATCTTGGATGTAGGTCCTTGCCTTTCATGACTTGGAATACTTCTTTCCAGCCCTTCTTGCCTGTAAGGTCTCTTTTGAGAAATCAGCTGACAGTCTGATGGGGACTCCTTTGCAGGTGACTGTCCCCTTACCTCTTGCTGCTTCTAGAATTCTCTCCTTCATTTTAATCTTGGCTAATGTAATGATGATGTGCCTTGGTGTGTTCCTCCTTGGGTCCACCTTCTTTTGGACTCTGAGCTTTCTGGGCTTCCTGGAAGTCTATTTCCTTTGCCAGATTGGGGAAGTTCTCTTTTATTATTTGTTCAAATAAGTTTTCCACTTGTTACTCTTCCTCTTTCCCTTCTGATACCCCTATAATTCAGATGTTGGAATGTTTAAAGATGTCCTGGAGATTCCTAAGCCTCTCCTCATTTTTTTGAATTCTTGTTTCTTCATTCTTTTCTGATGGGATGTTTCTTTCTTCCTTCTGGTCTACTCCATTGATTTGAGTCCCAGTTTTCTTTCCATCACTGTGGGTTCCCTATGCATTTTCCTTCATTTCACTTAGTGTAGCCTTCAGTTTTTCATTTAATTTTTGACCAAAATCAACCAATTCTGTGAGCATCCTGATCACCAGTGTTTTGAACTGTGCATCTGATAGGTTGGCTATCTGTTGGTCGCTTAAATGTATTGGCTCTGGGGCTTTGATTTGTTCTTCTGTTCGTGCCTGTTACATATAAGGGGTAGAGACTTAGGTGTTCACCAGGGCGGGGCAATCCAGTAGCTGGGTTGTGACGCTGTATGTTGGGGTGGGGTCAGAGAGGGAACAATGGTGCTTGTTCTACTTGTTTTTCAGTCCCTTCCACAACTCCACACAAGCAAATTTTGCCCTTCTGGTGCTGGTTCCCATGTGGGTGGGCTTGTGTATGTTCTAGGACCCTGTGGGTCTTTCCAACAAACTCTCCTGTGAGGCTGGGAGTCTCTCCCGGCACCTCCACCCCCACAAGTGTTTTCAATTGGTGCTTTTAGGTTTTATTTCCTGGCGCTGGGGTCCTGGGTTGCGTGGTCTGTCTGGTTCCCCGTTTTTTGCCTTGTTCATCTGCGCGCAAATGTGTGACTGTGGTAAGCCAGCCGCCTTGTGCACCTCACTGGGTCCGCTCATTTCCTCCCCACATCCAGGGTCTGTTAGCCTCGTGCCACCCATGCTCCCGGGTCTGGCAGCCACCACTTTTTCCTGCCAGGACCCCTCTCCTCTGGCCTCCAACTCCGACCCTCTTACCAATCTGGATGAATGGTTGTCGGACTTCCGTACAGTTCAGTGTTCTGTCTGTTCTGGTTGTGTTTCTGTTTCTAAATCTTTGTTGTCCCTAATTTTGGTTGTACGAGGATGCACAGTGTTTCCACCTATGCTTCCATCTAGGCTGGAACTGATGTCTTGATTTAATTGCTACCAACTTCAACTGGTCTACCCAACCATGGAGCATTATTCAGCAAAAGAAATTTCCGGCATGAAACTTCATAAACTACTTTTGACATGTTTGTTCAGTCACAGCAGCTTCTCCATACACTGAACAAATCTTTTTTGTGTGATCCAGTTGCATTTTTACGTTTCTTGAAGCAATAAAGCATAATATACCATAAAAGTTGCTTATGTTCTTTCATTTTCAATATTAAAATGGCTACACAAAAATGTACAATTTTCATAAATTTTTATAAAATGTATGCTGATATGACAGCTGTCACAGTGCATTCTAATAAAATTGTTTGAAATGAAGTTAAAGACAACTAAGTACTACTACAGCCATGTTATGGAAAACTGAATGAACATTCTGGCCAACCCAAGAGGTTCTTCATATGTGCCCAATTTCCCCTTGGGCCAGTCTACTGGAGTCAAAGTCAAGGTGGGTTTCCGAGGATCAGCCTAAAATAAGTGGAACCAGAGGAAATGTCCAAACACAGACATACCAGAGGCCTTTGAAGAGTAAGTAGAAGAAGCACCATCTGCTGACAGAAAGACAGCTGAGCCTCAGGCTGGAATCTAGAGACAGAGTCAAAGGGCAGGAACGGGGTAAATTTAAGAATAAAGGAGGACCTCAGCAGCAGCAGCGGCCAGAGCCGAGTAAGTAAGTGAGCTCTGTTGTCCAGTACCAGCTGCTTATATGTAGTTCCAGCTGTGCAGGGCTAGTAGGGTTGGCTAGCTTCAAAGTTCCTTATCTTTTATCCTTTTCAGCACACTTTAAAATCTTGCTCCTTTGGTCCAGTTACCACTTTAGAGAGGGAAGCAGCATCTCAGGCTGGCACCACGAGCCTAAAAACCTGTAAGATTCCTTAAGCTCTGTGATTTTCACTTGACAAAGGTTTCTGGGATCCCCTGACCATTTCAAATTATGTTAGTAAAAGTTTCCTAGAAAAGGGGCTGTATGCACTAAATAAAAGGTGTGTTGGGGAGGTGAAGTCCCACTATACTCTAGAAACCCACAAGGGGCCTCTGGGAAGTGGAAGCTCTCACTCTTAACATCCCTGTAGAATTGTAAGACTGAATTTCTATACCATGAAAAGAAGAAAAAATATATGAAGAGAGTTAGCCTGGACCAGAGTAGGGATCTGGGTGGGAGAAGAGAAGAGAAGGGGTGAAGATGAAGGGGACGGTATTTAACACTTTGAGGTTATTTGATCAATTAACAAGTAATCGATAGCAATGTATTGACCAGCCATTGTTTACAGAGGGTAGGAAGGAGAGAGGAAGAGAAATGGATGAGAAAGAAATGAAAGAAGTAGGTAGGGAAGGAAGGTAGCAAGCAAGCAAGGAGGAAAAGATGGAAGAAAAAGGAGGAAGAGAGTGGAATAAATTTTGATTATCTTCTGTGCTATTTATTTGTCACATTAACTCAGTGAAGTGGTTATTATTATTTGCTGTAAGAATATTGGTTAAGAGCTGAGGAGAATTAATTAACAAGAACAATTACAAAGTTCCCATTACATAGAGGTAAATAACACACACCTATGAAAATATAATTAGAATGGTTACAAGGAAGTAGGTATAATGTGGGAAGTGCCTGGTCAGTTCTCCCAATCTTCTCCTATTATTCAGAATAAGCTATGACACATTGCGGTAGGAATGCTAACACCAACTTCAAGTCTGCTGCAAGCCAAGGTGACTCAGTAACTCTCCTCTCTGCTGAAGTGTAATGTCATTTCCTCTCCTGTCTTAACTTTAATGTCATTTCTTCTAAAAGCCCTTCCTTGATTTCTGGCTTTTAATTAGTTCTCCCTATCATTCCATTTTATATCACCCTGTTCTTTTCCTCACGGTACTTTCCACTATTGGGCCTTAATTTAGGTATTTATTTGTTTTAGGTTTGTCTTTACAGCTTGACCTACAGTATGTGAAGACAGAAACCTGTTCACTTCTCTCTCTCCACTGCCGGAATCAAAGGAGGTACTTAACGAATACATGTGAGCCCCCTCGGATAAGTTGGTCACTTCCTCTTTAAGGTTTTTGTAGTCAGTGTTCCACGGCACATTTTTTGTTCTTTTATGGTGTGCACTGCAATTTTATTTCATTAACTGTTAACCTAAGATATCCCCCACACTTGACTGTGTGTTCAAGGTGGGATGTGTTTTATTTCCCTTCATATTCTTTGTAATTAGCACAGAGCCAAGCAGATATACAACTATTTGTTAGTTGTTGAGATAACCAAATGGTAGAATTTAAGGAATTCTACTTAATGATGGTCAGATAATCTCTCTGTGTACATGTGTTATCTGGCCAAATCGGCCAGTAATGGTCACACTTCATCTGGATGCTCCTGGCAGAAGAGAGGGGATGGAGTGCTGTGAATTCCAATATTTGGAACGTTCAGAAGAAGGGAGTATCACTCAGAAGGCTGGCTTTTGACCCATCCTAAGTAAACCATGTAGCAGTTTGTACAGACAGTCCTAGAATATTCTGGGCTGTAAACTGCACAGGCATCAGACCATGCTACAGGGTAATTTGCTCTTGTCCTGGTAAAAATTTTTTACTTCTCTGCCATTGGAAGTGCCTACCCTGGTTTATGATCCAGCTAGCTTTGAGAAAAACCAGACCTTATTTATTTCCCTTTTTGAGTAGTCTTCTATTTGTTCTCATCATTTGAATTATCAGTTCTGATAGAAGTGGAAGAGACGAGAAAAGGCAGACAAATGAAGTGTGAAAAGAAAACGTAAGTCTCCCTTCAGTTGTGCAAGCACTTCGTTTTGTATGAGCTGCTGTATGAGCAACCACATGGGAAAACAAGCTGTGGATGCAGAATATAAGCTCTGCAGTCTGTTGAGGTCGTGGGGGCCACAGGGGGTACGAATAGGTTGTAAATGGAAATGTAAGTTTAGGACCATAGGAGAAGGACCTACAAAACCTATGATGATTCAAGGGAGTGGAAGCTCACATCTAAATGGAAACAGAACAAGTGTCATGAAATTTTCAGGCCAAGAGCCACTGACTAAGGTTACTGAGAAACCATGGGGCTGAGTCAGTCCCTTATTTAAAGCTGTTTCTGGTCTTAATAAAACTTTTTTATATAAAAGAGTCTACAAAATCGCCGACCAGAAGCCCCTCAGGTATCAGTTGGAGTAGGGAGTGGAGGGATGTGGCAGGGTTAATAATAGCATTTCTGTTTTTTTCTTTGTCAGGAAACAGGAACATCTTCGATGCTTGTATTTCTTAGTTCTTGGAGGCCTCTTTTTTCAAGATCCTAAAGATTTAAAAATTGCCCAGCAGTGAACAAGTCCTTGATTATATTTTGAGTCCAAATTCAAATCCAAGTTTTAATTCTAAAGAAATGCAGTTGGAAGAGGATAATAGGGGCTATTTTGAAGATGAGTCAAAATGGGCTTGCCATTATTGCCTTTGGGAGAAATCTGAATACATTTCAGAAAGCTTATTTCCAGATCCAAGTTCCAGGGTGGACCCAGCTTACTCCACTTCTTATTTTTCAGCTTTGTTTATGTCGCCTAATGAACACTTGCACTTTGCTTCTCACTTCTTTCCCTTACTCCTCACTTGGCCCTTGTTGCGGAGGACCCTGATGACTAGATGTCAGACAGATGGAGGTAGAAAGAATAAGCTTTATCTGGAGGTTAGCTATAAAACAATTCATTTAAATATGGTCTTTAGATGTTGAATCTTCATTTAGACAGACTTTTGCTTAAAACTTCTGACCAAGTTCAGCGTAGGTGCTTTAACAAATATTTGTTGCTAGAAGTATGAAGCAAATGGTTATAAAATAAATGAGGTTATCAATTTAATACTGACCGTATGTTTTGAACCATAGACATGAGAGGACTAATGATATAGATTTCAAATGCAATTCATTAGTGTAGTTAAGACTTTTCAACAGTGGTAACATATCATGTAGCCAAAGATTATTTAGACAAGAAAGACATATTCCTTTACTAATGACATTTTCTTGCAAAATTTTGTTTGTGGCCAACAATTGCTTTGTTAGGAGTGAGTCTGCGTCACCACCTGCCATACCTACAGTATGCTGTGCTATTGCAGCTCTGTAAAGAAAGAACAGCAAATAAAACAGTGTAAACAGCTATAAAAGGAAAATGGAGTAGATTTGGTTACATAATAAAGAATATGTAAAAATCATTACAGTCACATTAAATGACTTGGAACATTTGCAAAACATTTTGATGAGAAATTTTTAATATTCTTAGTGTATATTGTGGTCATAGAACTCAATAAGAAAAACACTACAAGCCTGGTAGATAAACACATAAGCAACATAAATAGGCAGTTTTTATTAGAGAAAATTACATACCAATTTAACATATTAAGTATGTAATCTTCCAAGTAATGAAAAACCAAAAATGAAAATAACGATGGGATAATGTTTATCTTAATATCTTAGGATAAAATAATTATATTTCTTAATGCTATAATGGCACAGAAAAACAAGCATTCTCATATGTTGAATGTGGGAATATTAATGGGTTTGACTTTTTTGCAAAGCAGCGTGGCTAGTTGCATTGGGAAATTAACAATTTTTTGAATAAAATAATTTTCATAACCTTAGACTTAATCATTTTGTTTCTAGCATACATACCAGAGCCGTTAACCTAAATGCATGGAAAGATTTATGAATAAAACAGTTCATTGTATCACTGTTTCTAAGAATAGAAAGGTAGAAAAAAACAGGATGTCCCAAATAGAAAAAAGCTAAATATATGATGCATCCACATGTTGGAAATATTTTGCATCTTTTAAAAATTAAATTTAAAGTTATTTTAATAAAATGAAAAACCATTACTAAAAATGACAGAACTATTTTATTAATATAATTAAATTTACTGTAGTTATTTAATATTTCTAGTTTATTTAATATAGTTACATTTACTATATTAATATAGTTACATTTACTATATAGTTACATTTACTATATTACTATATTAAAAAAGTTACATTTACTATATTTACTATAGTAAAACCATTTACTATATTAAATGGTTAATAAAATAATAGTAACAACAAAAACAACAATGCAAAGCCAAGGTGGTAATATGACAAAAGGTAGCATGCTTACTTCTTGGAGGGAGTACAGTAGCCCCCCTTTATCTGCAGGAGGTACGTTCCACAATCCACAAGGGACACCTGAAACCACGGGTGGTATGAAAGCCTGTGTGTGCTATGTTTTTTCCTATGCATATTGTACATACCTATGATAAAGCTTAATGTATAAATTAGGCACAGTAAGAGATTAACAACAATAATACTAAAATGGAACGATTATTACAATGTAGTATAATAAAAGTTATGTGACTGTGTCTTTCTCTCGAACTCTTTATTGTACTAAACTCACTCCTCTTTTCGTGATGACGTGAGATGACACAACGCCGACATGATGAGATGAAGTGAGGTGGATGACATAGGCTTCGTGACATAACATTAAGGTGCTCTGAGGATTACATGAAAACAGACTCTGTGATACTGGGCCGGTCGGTCTAACAGCCTAGGTGGCTAGTATGTGACACAGGAATGGTGGGCAAAGGGTGATTCGTATCCTGGGTGGGATGGAGTGGGACAGTGGGAGATTTTTATCATGCCAGGCAGGACAGTGCTTGATTTAAAACTTACAATTTTTTTATTTCTGTAATTTTCTGTTTAATATTTTCAGACCATGGTTTGGCCATGGGTAATGGAAACCAAGGAAAGTGAAATTGTGGATAAGGGGTGGGCTACTGTAGAGGCAAAAGTTATGTTCTTCTTTAATTTTGTTTGCATTCCTCACATTTTCTACCGTAGGATGTAGTACAAATTTTAGGAGGAAAAAGAAAAAGGGAAATAGTTCAAAGAGGTAGGAAAACTTGGGCCACATTCTGAAAGCCCTCGCCTCATGGAGCTCCTGACTTCATATTCGTTAGGGGAGATGCTTCCCTGGCATTCTCATCCTAGGTTTGCAGACGGCAGACTTTCGTGTGCATCGGTCTTTTAAAGCACTTGTCTCTGAAGCCAGAGACCCAAGCCTCTGGATTAAGGAGCCTCTGATAGATTCCTTCCATTGTTGAAATGAAGCCAGCACGTTCCATTCTTGTAGACTGGGAGGTTAAATGTCTAGATTTTCAGAATTGGAATTGTTATTGCCAGTGTTATGGGTTGGGCTATAGGGCAAAGCAGCGGGGAGATGCAATCCTCATGTGCTGTAGAGTTATTTTGTGATCAAGCCTCTCGATACTAGAGCAGACAGCTGCTCACCAGAAATCCTAAAACTCAGGAATTATAGGCAAGCTAAATACTCTAAGACCAATGAATTTTAATCTTTTTTTCTTTCTTATCTCCAAGACCCTTGCATATTTGTTGAGACTGTTGCTTCATAGATTTTTTTCTTCACACCATCACCTCAATGGAAGGGATTTCTACTAGGTAGCTTCATAGCCTAATTTATATCCTGTAATGTACAGAGAAAAAAATACACATGATTAGATATTTAGCATGTTTTTTCAATTTTATTTCTTTTACTCTAAACAAAGGTTTCCTTCAGGGATATTTAAACCAAATTCAAAGATGCGCCGTTGTCCACAATGTTGTTGTATAGAAAATGGGGGAGAAAGGCATAATTTCTCATTCTCAAAAGTGACAAAGGGGGCAGGTTTTAGTAAAGTTTCACAACAAAATTTCTTTTGGTCTTAACACTAATCATGGGAAAATCTTTTGAAATATTTTTTTGCAAAGCTGTGAGAAATAAAAATGAAGTTTGGATTTTTAACAAAGTTTAAAAATAGAGCATGTACTACCAGGGAGGTCTGTCAAGTAACGAAGTAACTGATGGTGTTCAGAGACTCTTAACAGTATATAAAGATAGAAAATCATTTGTTCCTCAAAACAGACCAGTGTCTGGTACAAACTGACAGCAAATTATAGTTTATAAATAGTGGAACAACATGTGACTATTAATAACACTGTTATCACAGCATAGTAATATAATAGGGTTGAAGGCATTTAATAGAGAGAGAATACAAAATAAGAATGTTCTCAATCTTTTCTCTGGGATTTTAGTTAGCATTAAGGACAATGAGCCACTTCCCTGCTGGGTATGGCACTGGGTCAATGTATGTTTGGATAAAATGAGTTTGAGGCTCTCTGCCTGGGATAACCCATCTTCCTCTGTTCTCCTTCCAAATGGTTTATTGATAATGGCTTTATCTCAAAAGCAAGAGCCAAATGGAAAAGGACAACATGATCCCAGGAGAAGAAAATATTCTCGTCAGGAATAATAAAAATAAGTTTAAAAATAACTAAAAGTGATTCGACATTAAAATTTTGCTTTCCAATCGTAGAAAGATTTTTGCAATCTCCAGTTAAAGGAAAGTATTTCTTATTTTTAACTTCCTGGGCCCTCCTTGGCTCAGGTATGGCTGCATTCCCAACTTGTTTGAGGAGAAGAAAGGGATTAGGTCTGGAATGGTGAATTTGCTATTGTCTGCACTGTGGAATTCACTGTGGGTGCGGAGCTCCAACAGCTGACAGGAAAGGGAAAAAATACACATTTGGTTTTTAGGTCTATGTGAAACCAAACATCAGGCTTTTTGGATACATCCAGATCTTAGATGTTTGGCAATGTTCAGGCAAAATGTTGCTATGTTTTCCTCCTACTCTAGGTATTTTAATATTTGGGGATCCTGGCCTTTGAATCCTAAACATGGAGAGGTTTATAAGTATTTTAGTGTGAGGAAGAAAGACCATTAATTGGAAAATGTCATCCCAAATACTAAAAACAGAATATTATCAAATCATATAAACTCAAATATTGTAGGTAAACTGAAGACACTAATATATGTGTGTGTATACACACACACACATATATATATATCTCTCTAAAGACACTGAAGACACTAATATATGTGTGAGTATATACACACACACACATATATATATATCTCACATTGATATATGCTTCTGGAAAACATGGAGTAACAGATTAAATAAACTAACTAAACTAAAATACCAGACATAGTACATAAAATAGGAGTTTTCAAGACATCGGGCATCAGGTAAAGGAGAGCAGTGACCTATGAAATGAAGGAAACCAGACATGGTGTAGGGAGGGGCAACCCAGGTGGAGCCTAGTGGCCTCTCTGAGTTGAGTAAATGGGGCTTGATATCCAGGGAGGCTAAGTTTTTGGAGTTCACAGACCAGAGGAGTGGAGAGGAGACATATAACTGCACAGAGAAGGACTTCCAGAGATCTGCAGGCAGTCTCCCTCACATCTTCAGATGAGTATTGATCGGCACATGCATGTGAAGAAACTACCAGAAGCAGAGAAAGAACCGCGCTAAAGGATTAGAGGGAACAGTGTCTAGAGCTTGCGTGGGGCTAGAAGGGGGTCCAGTTCCAGCCAAGCAGTGTAGAAAACTTCATTATTCACTGAGCGTTACAGAAGTGGGGAAATAATAACTGTATTCTAAATGCTGTTCTGATCCAGGATATAAAAGCTTACAAACAAAACCTGATAATATCAAACCATTTCCAAGTAATATACCCAAACCCCAAAACAAAATACAAGAATGTCAATAAAGGAGGAAGCTAATGGCAGTGGAGTAGGTGGAAGTTACACTCACCTTCTCCCAGGCCTGAACTGGAATTACAATTACATTACAGAACCATCAACCTGAATAACCAACTGCAGACTAGCTGGACAGAAGTCTCATAACCAAGGATTTACTGAAGAAGCCACACCAAGACTGCTAGGAAGGGCAGGGACAGGAAACAGACTGGCCCTACACCAATGTGTGATGCATGAGGGCTAAAAATCCAAAGGGATATCTTAGCTGCAAAGGTCCCCAATTAGGAAGGTGGAGTCTCAACCCCACACAGAGCTTCCTAGCCTCTAGCAAAGGAGCTGAGAAGAGGTGCTCACATAACATCTGGCTGTGAAAATTAGCAGGAATTCTGCCCCCAGGGAAAGACTGGAGCCTACTAGTAACCTAGGAGTCCTTTTAAAAGGCCAGCACACAAAATTTTGTTAGCAGAGTCTCACAAGGACAGACCCAGTAGTGTGGCTCTGGGAAGAAAGCTGAAGGGACAGCAACCAGAGTTCCTATGCTGAGTCCATTTCCCACACTTCACACAGATGTCATCTTTTCTGCTGGGAGCACTTCCCTCTAAACTGCGTTGGACTGGAAAGACTGTGCAAGCCCCACCCTCCTGGCATCTTTACTGTCCCACTCTGTTGAGCTCACACCTTCTAGAGGAGTCTGCTGCCTAAGCCTGAGGTATAGACTTCCTTGAAGTGATCTTGAGGAAGAACTTGGGGAGAATCAGAGGCAGAGTTGTGTGGCTCTGGGGCAGAGACCCTTTCCCTTCCTCCACACAGCACATCATAGCAACAGAGATGCCTATGGCACCCTGCACCCACTCCTGTGGGCAGAAGTGCCTGGGTAGCATGCTAACCCCCTCACAGTGGACTGTCCACACTGCAAGAGGGAGTAGCTGCTCCAGTGCCCGCTCAAATCAGCCAGGCCACTGCAAGCCAGAGTGGCTGGGTCAATACTCACAGCTAGCCAGAGGGTTGACCCCACTCGCAGATGGGCCAACTGCAAATAATAAAACCAAGACCCGATTCTTTGAAAAGGTAAACAAGATTGAAAAGCCTTTAACCAGACTCATAAAGAAAAAAGAGAGATGACTCAAATAAATAAAATCAGAAATGAAGAAGAGAAGTAACAACTGACACCATAGAAATAAAAAATGATTGTAAGAAAATATTACAAAATACTATGTACCAACAAACTGGATGATCTGTAAAAAATGGATACATTTGTAGAATCATAAATTCTTCCAAAACTAAGTCTGAAAGAATTAGAAGATAGGAACAGACCAATTACAACTCACGAAATTGAAGCAGTAATAAAAAAATTCCCTGTAAACAAAAGTCCTGGATCAGATGACTTCGTGCAGGTGAATTTTACCAAACATTCAAAGAAGAAACAACACCTATCCTCCTCTAACTATTCCAAAAAATTTAAGAGGAGGAAAGACTCCCGAGCTAATTTTGAGAGCCTAGCATTATATCTGGGATGCAAGGTTGGTACAAATCTGCAAATCAATTAATATGGTATACCACATAAACAAAATGCAGAATAAAAATAATGTGATCATATCAATAAATGCAGAGAAGCATTTGATAAAATCCAGCATCCATTTATCACAAAAAAAACCTGTCAGTAAAGTAGAAATAAAGGGAACATACTGCAACATAATAAAGGGCACGTATAACAAACCCACAGCTAACATTATACTCAAAATGGAAAAACTAAAAGAATTTTGTAAACAAGACAGGGATATTCACCTTCATCATTCTTATTCAACATAGAACTGGAAATCCTAGCCATAGAAAACAGACAAGAAGAAGAAATAAAAAGCATCCAAATTGAAAAGGAAGAAAAAACTGTCATTATTTGCAGATGACATGATACTGTACATAGAGAACCCTCAGGACTCCACCACAAAACTTCTAGAACTGATCAATGAATTTAATAATGTAGCGGGATACACAAATTAATATTCAGAAGTCAGTTGTATTTTTATGCACCAATAAATAATCTTATTTACAGTTGTGTCAAAAAAAGAATATGTAAGAATAAATTTAACCAAAGTGGTAAGAGACCAAGTATATTATACCAAGTATTATAAGGAAATTGAAGAACATACAAATGTGTGGAAGCATATACCATGTTCCTTGCTTGATAGGAAGAATTAACATCATTAGAATATCCATATTTCCTTCAAATCTATAGATTCAATGTAAATAACAATGGTGTATTTCACAGAAATAGAATGAGTTTTTCAAAAATTTATATGAAACCAACCACAAAGTACCCCAAATAGCCTCAACAATATTGAAAAAGAACAAAGTTGGAGGTATCATACAACCTGATATCTAACTATACTACAAGGCCATAGTAACGGTTTGGGATGGCATAAAAACAGATATATAGATCAATGGAACAGAATAGATGCCCAGAAATAAACCCATGTCTCTATGGCCATGGGGGCAGGTGGGGCAGGTCCCTCTTCACCTAGGCATCTATGCTCTGCAACATCCTGCTCCATTCTGGTGCAATGTCCTCGGTGTTTCAGTGCTGGCCAGGAAAACACAGCCTTCAATCTTCAGTCTTTGGTGCAAAGTGCACCCACTCAACCAGTGGGGAGCTGGCTTAAATGAACCAAAGTCCATGATTGGTCCTTGTTAATACAGATGAGGACTCCAAATCCTCACAGTTTAATTGGTCCAAAGGCGCTGTCCTGATTGGTCAGACCAGAGCCACCCTGACTGTTTAGAGCTGCATAACTCTGATTGGATGGGGAAAGCCTCAGCCTTGGTTAAAATAGGACTCCAGGAACTCCTGTGTAAGTGCTGGCTCAGGTTAGAAACACAGTGCAGGCAGGCAGTCTAGTGCAGAGGCTTCTTTGCAAAGTGAGTTATGTGCGAGAGGCCCCTGGGCAGAAATGGCTGCTAGGCCCTGCTTAAATATTTTTTTTTATTTGAGCCCTTTTTAGCAGGTGCCTTTTCTTCCTTTCGGGCTTCACACCTACTGGCAAAAGTGACTATGAAGTGAAGCATGTATTAAGATGGAGCCTCCCTGTTACTTTGAGTGACTATAAGGAGCAGAAACCCACGGCCAAGCCATTTAGATACTTAAGCATGAGTGAGGAATAAAATTTTGGTTTGTTTGCTACTGAGATTTTGCAGTTGTTTATTACCAAACCATAACCTGGTCTATTCTGAAATATTTGGTAGGGGAAAATTTCTCCCTCAATCTTTGTCTTTATCCAGTACTATACATGAGAATGTCAAATTATTAGTGTACTTATTCTGGGAAGCCTATACAGTCAGGTGTCCAATTAGCATAGCCCAGATGTATGGTGAGTTAGCTATAAATATTTTAAATATTTAACTTTACTGAGCTAAATGAAATAGAATCATTCATCTCCATTTAGGGAGTTACCTGTCAAAAAATTACTGGGGAAGCCACACCCGGAACCACCACACAGCCTTCACTGAACTGGTCTGGGCTGGCTCTGTTAACAGCTATCCCTCTTATTCTTCATGGACCCACCCCCGATCCTCCACCTCCTTTTTGGTGAACACATTTAGGTGGAGACCATGAGTGAGTTACTGCCACATCTAACTTGTATGTGAGCCAATCCCGTATTGTGTCTTTATTTTGAAATTGGATTCTCACCGGTTTATCTATTTACATATTTCTCCATATTTTACCTCATTTCTACCATATCTTGTCTATATACTACTAGGCTCGGGGACTTAAGGCAAAGTCAACTTTGCCCTCAAGGGCTGATGTCCTAGTACACAGAGGGCAGTTACGGGACATAGGCAGTGCGGCAGCCATGGCCGCTGTCACAAATCCATCAAAATATGGCCTCTCTCCTAGCCTTCAGTCTTCTTCAGCAGGGCCTCAGACCATTATTAACAACAAATTAATTCACTCAGCATGTTTATAACTCAGTGAGTACTTATGAAACACCTATTAAGTGTTAAACATTATTGTAGGCATTGGCTATAAATGGGAAATTATATAAATACTGAACTTGAATTTCAAAGATTAAAATAAGACAAATGCATATAAATGTTCTTTGTGAACTCTAAAGTTTGATTTAAAAGAAAGTTTAGAATGTAGTTTCCGTATCTCTCAATTTCAAATTTGCTCTTTTAGTAACATTATTTTTTAAAGTATGGTGCCTAATTTCTCACTGATATTTTGCTTTTCAGGAAGCAAGAGGCAGAAAGTTGTACAGGCTTGGAACTGTAACAGATTTGTTTTGAAAACAAATATACACTCTGATATTAATGAGTGTGGCCAAATTATTTAACTTCGTTGGGCTTCTGTTGTGGAAATACTAATAGTACATGAGAATTTTTGAGAGGATGAAATAAGAAAATATTTGTAAAGCATTTTGCATTGCCATTTTAGCAATGCAACTTGATAAGCTCTCAATAATATTGGCTATTACCATTACCTTAAATTCTAATAACAAGCATTTTTTTCTCTATGAAATTCAGTAACGCTACTAGAATTCTGAAGAAATAGCTTATTAACTTTTTACTTTCCTTAAATTATCCCTTGTACAAAAATATTGTTTACCAATGATAAGCTTTGGTATCACCCTGGAATTGTTACAAATACAGAATTTCCAGACCCTCCCTAGATTCACAGAATCAAGCTCCTCAAGTTACTGAGATAAACATTGGCTTTGGAGAAACTTGAACTGGGTGGAGGGGTGCACGGTAGGTGCTCCTCACGGATCAGGTTCGTTTTCATTCCTACTCGTGCTTCAGGGTTGGCACATTACAAATTCACTATAACATTTGACTTTTCAGTTTTCTGAATTAATATCTAGAAAAACCAAAAAGAGCAAAACCAAAGATGCATATCAGAGTCTAGAATGGGCTTTAAATTGTACCTATTTCATTCAGTGTCAAGTTCTAGCAGTACCAGGCACGTGTGTCCTTTTTCTTATTAAAACTGTTTAGTTCACATAATAATTGTGTAAGGTAGGCATTATAGTCTTCATATGACAAGAAATGAAACTGAGTCTTAGTGAGGTTCCAAAGGCTTTAGAAGGACACAGGACCAATAGGTGGGAAAGGTAGATTTGAACCCAGGTTTGTTTCTCTTCAAGTTAAATGTCCCCCAGCCCAGTACATGAGTGTGTCATGGCCTTGGTTATATTACACTTCTCCGTAGGTGATTAATCAAAGGAGTGGCTTTTTCTCTTTCACAACAGATTGGAAACACGGCATCTCCAGCTGTCCAAGAGTTTTTATCCTGCTACATTAGGTCCCTCCTCCTTTTTTTTTTTATTGGGTCTTAAAATGGTACACATTTTGCAATTGAGAACTGTTGAGCCAACATGTGGTTTCAATTGAAAAATTCTAATATATCATTATGAAAAAGGAAGAATAAAGAAAACACAATCTAACCTTTGTACTTCTTCTAAGAAGTAAAAATGTGTTTTAATAAAAATGTATAAAGTGAAAGGTCTTGAGTTAAGTAGAGACATATTTATATTTGTTTATTTTTACCTTAACTGTTGATCATGCCTAACGGCTGGAGAACTTTAGACACAGCTTTCATTCAGCTGGTTTTATGATTTCCCTGAAGTTCAAGGTACTATTTACAGAACTACAGACTACAGCTTACTGTGTCTACCTATGGCCTCTGGTGGCTCAGGAGTTGCCAGCTTGAGTTAGATCTTTGTTTCAGAAAGATCGTAAGGACTTAGCACACCACTCCCATTTCACTGAAAGACAGATTCATATCCCTGGGTAGGTCTTGCCTCTGAAATGCTTGAGCTTGGCAATCACTGAATTTCAGTGCGATTGTGGTGGCCACACCCAAACCAGTTTGGTAAAACCTGATGTGGTAAGTTGGAGGCAATAGTTGTGGTAGGTTATGCTAGAATTTTAACTCTTCAAGAAGATTTGGCAAAGGGGAGGCGCCGCTACATCTGACTACAATGATAATTAATGTCATAATTTGTGTAGGAATTATAGTACTTTCATGTATACTATTGCATTTTATTTTCATAATGAATTTTTTGAGGTAGGTATTATCAATATATTAATACACAGGTCTGGGAAATTCAGCTCAGAAGAGTTGTGACTTGCCTTAGTAATGGTTGGTAATGGATGCTACAGACCATAAGTGACACTCTCTTTTTATTTTGGAACTTTGCTTGACTTTTGTGATGTCAATGTCTCCTAGTTTTCTTCTAGCCGTCACTCTCAGTCTCAGTGGCCTTCTCAGACTCGGTTTGTTGACTGGGCCTCTCTATGCATTGAGGTGCCTTGGGGCGTGCACAAAAGGTAATTCTCAAAGCTGCTCAGTGTTAGGTAATAGCGATTGAGGTGGTTCATTTTGTTAAAAAAATCCAGTCTAGGCTTCGAGCTCCCAAAAAACAGCAACACAGTTTTACCAGTGCTCAGTCATGGAGCTGCTTTGTGGAAGGGTGAGCCAGGGCTTTCAGCTGTGAGTTGTAGCTTTGATTCAAAATGTATGGAACCGACAATGATTGAGTTCACGGGAACAAAGGAAGCTCACCATTGTTAATATCACATAATAAATATTTTCTGTAAAGAACCTGCTGATGAATAATGCAATGAATAACTACTTCTTACTAGCTTTGTAAATTTGTTCAACTGTGCCTCTTTCTGCTCCATTCGTATTTTTACCATTCTTAGCTGTAATACATCTTTTAGCAGATTCCACTTCCTGTTGTATTAAATTATGTTTTCTCAATTTTGAAGCGATTCCTGATCATAGTTATTCCATATGGATCACGCAGGCTAATTCTTCAGCCACTTCAAACTCTGTATTAGCTCCTTGAAGAAACACCAAGTGAGGGGTATGGGTAACACCTGTTGACTCATTAAGTGCCATGAAAACTACTTAAAATCATTTTTATTTTTATAAGTACCGTGCGCTAACCGATTGCGCCACTGGAGCTCCGGCCAATCATTTTTATTTTTAATTGTCTCTTGATGTTGCTCCCAATGTTCTCCACTCTTAACAATGGTTTTTGCTGAAAGGCTAATAGTCTTAAGCAAGGTTTCTTAGGACACATTTCTTTGGCTGCTGCAACCAAAGATGATTTAATTCATTCACCGTCAATAACTTGCTTGTCTGGCTAACAAATAAGCCACTTGGAAATTTTCTTTGGTTGTAGCTTTACTTTTATTTGTGTGAAGAAATTCTGTTGGGATGAAACATTCGGTTTTCAACATTCTAATTTTTATTGGACTGTTGCTTCCTGGTGAATTGGGAATATTCATCTGGTAATGTCATCGTATATTGTACTCTAGTGCTATAGTGTCATTGCATAACAAACACGGTGCCTTGCTCTTCAATTTGATAACAAAATAATCCACACTCCCCTGTGCCTTATAAGCATGGCATTTGAAGCCTATTTTTCTCTTTTCTTTTATTGACCTAAAAAAATTACAAAAATATCAACTGAGGACAGATGTGTGACATTTGCAATGCTGTTAAGCAGCAACCGCGGCACCGTGATTCACAGTGTGCCAAGGAGGAGAGTCAAGAAATTAGTGCCACGTATGGTTTCGGTCACAAATGCTCAACCCTGTCCTCTTAGAGCAAAAGCACCCACAGAAAATGTGTGTGTGGGTGAGTGCAGCCGTGTGCCAATAAACTCTATTATTAATACTGAAATTTAAATTTTACATGATTTTCACTTTTCATATTCTCCTTTTTGTTATTTTTAGCCATTTATAAATATAAAAACCCTTCTTAGCTCCTAGGCCATTACAAAACCAGGATGTCAGCTGGATTTGGCTTAAAGTCCATGGTTTAATAAGTTCTGATCTTGACTAGTGCAATGTCTGTAGCTGAATTATTGTTTGTACTTTCCAAAGCTGTTATTCTCCTATCCTCTCCTCCACCACAACTAGCCAACCTGTTTTTTATTGTGTGCACCATTCATTTTAATTAAATGTTGGACATCCTGTGTAGGAAAATGGTACAGGTTGAGGTAAATCCCTGTTTATCCCTGAAAATGGACATAACTCTTTGTCAGGCTATTAATGGTGGTGGAGGGGAGGGATTGAGTCAATTTGGTGAGAAGTTGACCTCAGTTGGGACTTTCTTGCTGCTACAGTCTCCTTGATGCACAGGATACTTCAGTTTTTTTCTAGTAGTGGGCTCTTGTTATTTTGTGTCTTGCAGGGCTACAGGGTTTTTCTCAATTTATTGTTTCACTTTCGGCTTTCAGTAGCCCCCGTGCTATGTTATAGTGGGAATCTCCTTCCAAGCTCTCACTCATCCCTCCGTAGTAGACTCCTGCTCCTTTTTATTTGGTTCTGGGCTTGTTCTGGTGGGAGGGAGTCTTCTTTGTCCCATTGTTCCTGGGGCTTGGGTCTCAGGGTTGCGGCTTTCTAAAAAATTTTGCCCCCTTTTCCATGGACTCTAAAATCTGCTTTCTTTCTGTAAGGATTCAAGGGAGGGGGGGCGGAATTTTTTCCTCTTGGTCTGTTAATGGTAACTGATCTGTGCTTTGTGTCAGTATGGAAGACTCTCCAGGAACAGAAGATTGTTACTTTTGCCTAAAACATTGGATCTTCACCTGGACTCTGGGTTTCTGATAGGGGACTCAAGACTTGAAAAATTTAGCTTAAGGTAAAAAGTTATAAGTCTAGCAAGTAATGTGTATGTTAAAGCTTTTGTTTCAGAAACTACAGTTAAGGCCCATCCTGGCTCCTGGGAAAACAGCCCATTTCCTGGGGCACTGCTAAAGATTACCGCCTGGGGACAACTGGAGGCATCAGGTCTTTGTGTTCCAGGGAGAGACAGAGGATTGCCCTCCCCTGGGAACAGCTAACTGCCAGGACAGGAATGTTGCAGCTCCGAACCTCAAAGCCCTTGCCACACCTTGTTTATCTCTCCCCTCCTCCCCACCCCGCAACACCCCTTATAAAAGGTCTGGCCTGGAAAGAAAAGACAAGATGGTCTGTTAGGGTATGAACCCACCATCTTCTCGGATCACCGGCCATCTGAATAAAGCACCCAAAAAAGATTCAATCGCTGTCATTGCTTATTGGGTTTGGTAGTGACAGGCAGCCTGAATGCCGGTGTCTTTTCCAGTTGCATTTCCTGCCCATCGTCCATGTGAGTTTTTGCTTTTATCACTTTTTTAGAAGCAGTGAGTTTTGTCTGGGCTCTGAGGTCAGAAGAGTTGTCAGCTCAAGGCATCTGCTTCGTGTGAGAAAATGGCTCAGGGAGGGGAATAAGATTTTGCCTCCAACATCAGTTTGGCACCATTGGCCCACCTGTGACACCAAAGGGGGTCCCCTCTAATTTTCCGCCCTGCCCAACATCTCTCATGACTTCCTAACAGCCTCCGTGCAGAAGAGCTTCTGGAGGAATGCATGTGCCTGACTGTCCAGGGCTCCTGCTTACTCTAAATTGTCATGTAACTCTCACTTGACTCTGAAGAATTTGTTAACACTTCAGCTGTTTTCTTCTTATCTGCATTTATGATGACCGACTCTTCTTGCTATGTGGTGTCAACTGAGAAACAGTTCCTGTAGCTCTCCTTAGAGTGGCTTGCGGCCTTTTGGAGTTCAGTTCACTGGGTTGCTTTGTAGCTCTGGCTCTCTGGTGGGCTAATAATAACTTAGAACTTTGAAGATCAGCTAGCTTTTCTTCATTGTTAGCAAGGGGATGGAATCATAATGTATTTCTACTGAAAAATGCAAGTTTGCAATACAAATGCAATGTGAAGAAAAACAATGGAACGATGAACATAGGATTCGGGATGATGATTACTTTGTTTGGGAGAAGTAGGCAATGGCTCCAAGTGAAAATAAATGATTAGATATAGGTTGTATAATAGTTAAGTCTTGGGGTTATAGATTATTAAAATTTCTGAGTAGCCCCATAAACAAATAAACGAGTGGACTGTACACGGACTGGGGAGAGGTTATTGTCAGCCAAAGATATGCTTAATTCAATGCAGTGCCAGTGAGTTTCAAAAACACTGTGATAAAAGATAGGTATCTATGGAAACACCTAAATGTCTGTTGATGGATAAATAAAAAGGAAATATATGTCACATATATAATATTTTATATATAATATAGAATACATGTAATATACAAATATGTTAGCCTTCAAAAAGAAGGAAACCCTGCCTTTTGCAATGACATGAATGAACCTGGAGGATAGATATCATGGTAAGTAAAATAAACCAGACACAGAAAGCCAACTACGACATGACCTCCCTTACATGTAGAATCTATAATAACCAGACTCATAAGCATAGACAGGAGGATGCTGGTGACCAGGGAACAAGGAGAAGGAACACTAAAGAGATGTTGGTCGAAGGGCGCACAGTTTCTGTGACGCAAAATCAACGAGTTCTAGAGATCTAAGGCATGGCCTGGTGAGCATAGTTAATGACACTGTACTGTACTGTATACATGAAATTTGTTAAGAGAATAGAACTGAAGTGTTCTGACAACCCACAGAAGGAAAGAGAGAAAATGGTAACTCTGGGAGGTGATGAATATGTTAATAAGTTTGATTGTGGTGATCATTTCACAAAGCATATTAAGTTACATGCCTTAAATACATACAATTTCTATTTGTCAATTATACCTCAATATGGCTGAAAAAAATGGTAGCTATCTATTGTGGAGTTATTTTCCTTCATATCATAAAAGAGGATGAACTCTGATCTTATTGGAGTGATAATGAAATGATCTTTTGTGATAACAGTGTTAATCCCAATCCTTTGCTCTTCATTAACTATCTTCAGAATGGCTATGGGCTTAAGTCTGTTGCTTGGTGAAGATATACATTTGGCTAAGTTCATTCCTGGCCACTTTCTATGTACTCACGGCCCACATTCTGTCCAGTCTGTTGCCTCTCACCCATTCCATCACGTACATCTCGCTGCTCAGTTGATCAAGAGCTTTCTGGAGTCATGTGCTAATCCAAAGGCATGATTCAGTGCATGAATCCAGAGGTTATTCTCAACTTCTCCCTCTTCTTCTTCATTTATATTTAATTTTATCTTAATAAATCTACCTGCTCAGTAGCTGTTGAATTACTCATCTCTTTCCCATCTTTATTGTAACATTCCTTATTCAGCAACTTTTTTTTCTCTCTTCAAATGATTGGATTAAGTGCTTCCCAGTTGGTCTCTGCTTAATAAGGTTTGCTCTCTGTGGCCCAGTCATCCATCACTTTAGTTTTGTCAGTGACTCTTTGTCAGTTACAGGATGTAGCCCAAGCCTCTTAATGTTATACACTAGGCTCTCTTTGACTTGCCAATCTGATTCACTATTAGCATGAACTAAATCCAACCTTTTAATAGCCATAGCCCCTAGAATCTGGAGGTAATCATATCCTGAGACAAAAACGATTTGGCTGTATCTTTTCAAAAATATTTTGATTATTTATATTTAGAGGGGAAGGGGGGATAAAGAGAGAGAGAGAAATATCCATGTGTGAGAGAAACACTGATTGGCTACTTTTTGCATGCCCTAAGTAGGGACCTGGCCTGCAACAGAGGCATATGCCCTGACCTGAAATTGAACCAGTGACCTTTTGGTTCAAAGGCTAATGCTCAATCCACTGAGCCACACCAGCCAGGGCCTGGCTGTATCTTAGAAAGTTTTCTTGACCTATGGCCTCTACCACCAAAATGGATTTTTAAAATGCCCTGATTTAAACTTTTACTTCTAGAGATGCTTTCACATAATAGCTTTTGTAATCACTTTCCATGTTTCTGCTCATCAATTCTATGTCTTGTCTAACACATTCAAACTGTTGGGGAGAGAGTGCTTGTTGCTTCAACTTTTGTCCTTTCTTATTATAGGTTCTCTAAATGGATATCAGGTCAAACTATAATATCTGAAATTCTAGCATTTTCTATGCCATGATGGTAAAAAAACAAACAAACCCTGAAACAAAACACCCAGGCATTTCATACCTTTCCCTCCTACACTTTCATTTCAAAGACTACATCCTTGACCAAAGTCTAGAGAATTAAAAGAGCAAAGAAAAAGCAACTCGTAGCCCTACAGCCATTCAAAACAACCTTACCTTGAAAGTCTTCTCAGCACTACAGGGAGAAGAGAGCAAAGTTCAGATGGCCTTTTGCCCCATAACTGTTTACTGCTAGTTGTATTTTAATATTAGACTTGAATGTAAATAGTAATGTAAGTCTACTTTCACCACTTTCTCAGACGCATGCACACTCCAGAACTAACAGACTACTGTAGCTGCTCGAGCATCCCACATTGTTCCATTGGGAGTTGGTATAGATTGGTTTTCAGGAACAAATGTTCCAGCATTAGGGAAACCTCAACCTGAATGTTGATGTCGTTCTCTGTAATGCTGGCATCTTTGGCCTCATTTCTAAAATGCTGGTTAGAATTTCTAATTCATGGTTTGAAATGTCTTGAGATAATGTGTGTAGATTATTAAGTAAGGTACTTAGCACTGTCACATAGTACGTATATATTATTATTATTCCACTCTGTCTTCTCAGATGCTGTTGTTGCTTTTCACCTGAAAGTCTCTCCATCTTACCCTTTATAACAACCTGCCCAAATGTGGGTGACATCTTTTTCTGTGGCAGATACAACTTTGAAGCTTTTATTTACACAGAATAAAATTTCAGATTTCAAAATAAGCAAAAGAGTTTCACACATTCTTTATGTCCTTATTAAGTGCAACAATCAAGCATTATAAAATACCGCCCTTATTGCTTTTAGTCTGGAAGGTGGAGATTTTACTTTCCTTAAGTGTCTTCGTTCCAGAGTAAGTGTGCACTTGGGGTGAATGAACTCAAGGGTTTCTGGACTTTGTGCTGGAGATTCTGCAGGCTCCTGGCCTGTCCTCCAGCCCCTGCCTTTTCATAACTCTTTGGAGTGGGTAGGATTTGTGACTTCTCACAGTTAGCTGACAATGAACATCTTATAGGCAATTGTGTTAGGCCTTAACAAAGAAGCCATTTTCAAAATGTGTTTGGTGGGGTGAGAAAGCAAGGCCAACAGACAGAGTTATGCAGTTTGTAAATATGAGGTATTTTTGCTCAGTGCAAATGTACAATCATTCTGTATGGAAATGCAGCTCTTTTTGGCACAACTCGTTTAACAACAATGATCAATGACACCAACATTTTATGGTATCACTGAAAGAAAAAGTCATACACAGTGTTTATGCCAGAAAAGTTTATAGAGTTATTTTTTTTCTGGTACTCCAATACACCTGCAGTTTTCTGTTGTTTATCTACACAACCAGTATGTCATAATTCATACATTTCCTCTATTATTATATAATTGTAATACATTTTGGGAGATTAAATCTCTCTTTATTTGTTGCTTCAATGACCCATGTCTATGTATGTATGGAAATACACACAGTTCATCGCTGTGATTCTAGTACTTAGCACAGATGTTGGTGTGTAGTTTGCAAATTCTTATCTGTCTGGAGAATGAATCAATGCCAGAATCTGAGACTTGCTAAGAGTTCAAGTCAGAAACGTTCCTGTTCCACCTATACAAAGCAGACTTTACATCTTGGACCCCTGTATATGGTGCTTTTCTAGTCTGCATGGACTTGAGCTGAATCCCTAGGGGGACCTTCTCCATATTTTCTTACCAGCCATCGAATCCTTCCCAGGGAGAACAGGAAGTCTGGCACTGCTTTTGATGACACATCAATGACGTGATGTCTGGTTTCTATTAAAAATTGAAAAGCAAAACATTTGAAGCCAGAAACAAAAATATAGACACTGTCATACATAAACATTAATATATTGCTTAATATATCAATTAACTAGCTTTGAGGGCTTCCAGTGAGTCCTGAACCAAAATGGACAATAGTATAAGAGGCCTAGGCAAGAAGGGTCTATACAGAATACCACTGGCAAATATCACAGAGAACCACAGTCTTTTTTCATT
>PVKM010004747.1:0-50816 GCA_004027735.1 Carollia perspicillata | reverse complement strand
TCTAAAGGAAAGAAGAAAATCTATAAAATTTTTAGAAAAAACATATAAAATATTTTCTTATATACCAGCAATGTTCAATTGGTACTTGAAATGAGATATAAATCTACCAAATATGGACAAGATCTATATGAGGAAAACTATAAAAGTCTGATAAAAATAAATCAAAGATCTAAATAAATAAAAAGGTATTACATATACAGGTAAAGGAGGCATCTCTGTGCCATACTAGAAAAAAAGTTGCCTTGGGCCACACATTAAATACATTGTGACATGTAATCACAAAAAAATTTCATAATGTTTCAACAAAATTTACAGTTTTGTGTTGGGCTGCATTCACAGACATACTGGGCTGCATGCGGCCCGTGACACCCCTTTAAAGGACGATTCAACATTGCTAACATATCAGTTCTTTTTCTGGTCAAGAGGTACACATACTTCACCTCCTCATACAACTAGTGAAAGAATTACAACGAGACCTGAAAAACAATAACACCCAGAACCATCAAAAAATCAAGCTGGAAGTCTGACATCCAAGGATTTAAAGAAGTCACCTTCATCCAGACAGGTAGGATGGGTGGAGTTGCAGAAATGGGGCAGAGGTGTATGGTGCGGAGAAGCAGCACTGGCAGTGAAATGGATGGTCCCACATTCACATGTGATGAATAAAAATCAGAAAAAATACCATGGGAGAGAGGTATACTTTGGGAGCAAGCAATCCCAGCCTCAGGCCAGGCTGCACAGCCCAGGGTTCCAGCAGTAGAAAGATAAGTCCTCATTACCTGTGGCTGAAGAAACCACTGGGAGTAGGGGTGGCGGAAGAAACTGCCATATTTTCACCACTTAAAAAGCCCCCATTGCCTTAGAACCTATGCAAACCTCAGGGTAGTAGCTGGAAGGGTGCCAACTGCACACAGGAAGAGGGTGAAGTGACTGAAAATGAAGTGAGTACCAGGTAAGCCTCCAGAAGCCAGGCAGCAGCATTCACCCCTCTCAGAGACCCCCACACACAGAACCACAAAGTGGTGAAGTGAGTCTCCCTGCCCTGGGAATTACAAAGGCTCTGCCCCACACAATTTATAGGTGACCTTACTATACAGGCCATGATACTAAGACAAGGAGTAAAGCAGCTCTACCTAATACATAGAAATAAACACAGGGAGGCTGCCAAATTGAAGAGGCAAATAAATATGGACCAAATGAAAGAACAGAACAAAACCCCAGAAAAAGAACTAAACAAAATGGAGATAACCTATCACATGCACAGTTCAAAACACTAGTGATCAGGATGCTCAGAGAACTCACTGAGTATAGCAGAAAAAGAAAGGAAGAAATGAAGGTTATACAAAGTGAAATAAAGAAAAATATACAGGGAACAAACAGTGAAGGGAAGGAAGACAGGATAGAAATCAATGATTTGGAAAAAAAGAAGAAATAAACATTTGACCAGAAAAAAAGAAGAAACAAGAATTTTAAAAAATGAGGAGAGGCTTAATATCCTCTGGGACAACTTTAAACCTACCAATACCCGAATCATATGGGTGCCAAAAGAAGAACAGAAACAGCAAGAAATTGAAAACTTATTTGAAAAATAATGAAAGAAAACTTCCCTAATTTGGTGAGTGAAATAGACATACAAGTCCAGGAAGCACAGAGAGTCCCAAACAAGTTGGACCCAGAGAGGACCACACCAAGACACATCATAATTAAAATGTCAAAGGTCAAAGATAAAGAGAGAATCCTAGAAGGAGCAAGAGAAGAGAGTTAGCTGCAAAGGAGTTCCCATAAGACTGTTAACTGATTTCTCAAAAGAAACCTTATAGGCAAGAAGGGGCTGGAAAGAATTATTCTAAATGATGAAAAGCAAGGACCTAAACCTAGATTACTCCATCCAGCAAAGCTATCATTTAGGAGGAAGGGCAGATAAAGTGTTTCTTATACAAGGTAAAGCTAAAAGGGTTCATCATCGCCAAGCCATTATTATATGAAATGTTAAACGGACTTAAGAAAGAGAAGATCAAAACTATGAACACTAAAATGACAACAAACTCACAACTATCAACAACTGAATCTAAAAAACAAAAACAAACTAAACAAACAATCAGAACAGGAACAGAATTGTAGGTATAGAGATCATTTAGAGGGTTATCAGCTGGCAGGGGAAAGAGGAGAATAAGGGAAATGGTTCAGAAATTAAGAAGCGTAATTGGTAGGACTAAATTAGACAGGAGGATATTACTAATAGCATAGGAAGGGGAGAAGCCAAAGAACTTATACACAGGACCCACAGACACAAACTAAGGGCAGGGATTGCTGGAGGGAAGGGGGGTACCAGGTGAAGGGGGGTACCAGGTAGAGGGGTGCAAAGGGGAAAAATTGGGACAACTGTAACAGCATAATCAATAAAGTATAATTTAAAAAAAGATATCAGGACTTCCGACCAAGATGGAGGTATAAGTGGAAACACTGTGCCTCCTTGAACAACCAAAATTAAGGACAACAAAGATTTAGAAACAAAAACACAACCAGAGCACACAAAAAACTGAACTGTATGGAAGTCCGACAACCATTCATCCAGACCAGTAAGAGGGGCGGATTCAGCAGCTGACTGAGAGGGGTCGAGGCAGGAAAAAGCGGTGGTTGGCAGACCCAGGCGTGCAGGCAGCTTGGCGCTAGCAGACCCTGGGCGTGGGGAAGAAATGAACAGACCCAACCCAGTGAGGCACGCAAGGCTGCTGGCTGACCTCAGTCACACATTCGTGCACAGATAAACAAGGCAAAAAGGGGCAAAGAGACAAACCGCCAACCCAGGGCCCCAGCGCCAGGAAATAAAGCCTAAAAACACTGATTGAAAACACTTGTGGGGGTGGAGGTGCTGGGAGAGACTCCCAGCCTCACAGAAGAGTTTGTTGGAGAGACCCACAGGGTCCTACAATGTACACAAGTCCACCCACCAAGGAACCAACATCAGAAGGGCACAATTCGCTTGTGGGAAGCAGTGGAAGGGACTGAAACACAAGCAGAGCAAGTACCATTGTTCCCTCTCTGACCCTGCCCACACAGACAGAGTCCCAACTCAGCAACTGGGTTGACCCGCCCTGGTGAACACCTAAGGCTCCGCCCCTCACTAAGTCACAGGCACAACCAGACCAAAAAATTATGGCTCAAATGGAAGAACAAATCAAAGCCCCAGAGCCAATACTTTTAAGTGACCAAGAGAGAGCCAACCTATCAGATGCACAGTTCAAAACACTGGTGATCAGGATGCTCACAGAACTGGTTGATTTTGTTCACAAATTAGATGAAAAAATGAAGGCTCCACTAAGTGAAATGAAGGAAAATGCACAGGGAACCAAAAGTGATGGAAAGAAAACTGGAACTCAAACCAATGGAGTAGACCAGAAAGAAGAACGAAACAACCAAACAGAAAAGAATAAAGAAACAAGAATTCAAAAAAATGAGGAGAGGCTTAGGAACATCCAGGACATCTTTAAACGTTCCAACATCCACATTATAGGGGTACCAGAAGAGGAAGAGGAAGAGGAAGAGGAAGAGCAACAAGTGGAAAACTTATTTGAACAAATAATAAAGGAGAACTTCCCCAGTCTGGAAAAGGAAATAGATTTCCAGGAAGTCCAAGAAGCTCAGAGAGTCCCAAAGAAGGTGGACCCAAGGAGGAACACACCAAGGCACATCATAATTACATTTGCCAAGATTAAAATGAAGGAGAGAATTCAAGAAGCAGCAAGAGATAAGGAGGCAGTTACCTACAAAGGAGCTCCCATCAGACTGTCTGCTGATTTCTCAAAACAGACCTTACAGGCAAGAAGGGGCTGGAAAGAAAGAAGTATTCCGAGTCATGAAATGCAAGGACCTACAGCCAAGATTGCTCTATCCAGCAAAGCTTTCATTTAGAATGGAAGGGAAGATAAAGTGCTTCTCAGATAAGGTCAAGTTCAAGGAGTTCATCATCACCAAGCCCTTATTATATGGAATGTTAAAGGGATATATCTAAGAAAAAGAAGATAAAAAATATAAATAGTGATAGGACAGCAAACTTACAGTTATTAACAACCACACCCAAAACAAAAGCAAACTAAGCAGTCAGATAGAACAGGAGCAGAGCCACAGAAATGGAGATCACATGGAGGGTTAGCAACAGGGAAGTGGGAGGAGGAGAGTGGGGGAGAAGGTACAGAGAATGAGTAGCATAGACGGTGGGGAGAAAATAGACAAGGAGAGGGCAAGAGTAGTGTGGGAAATGTACAAACTAAAGAACTTATGACACATGGACATGAACTAAAGGCTGGGAGTGGGGAGGGACAGGGTGTGCAGGGTGGAGGGGAATGAAGGGGGGAATGGGACAACTGTAATGGCATAATCAATAAAATATATTATTAAAAATAATAAATAAATAAGATATCAATTCTTTCCAACTTGATCTATAGACTCAGTGCAATCCCAATCAAAATCCAAACAAGTCTTGTGTGTGTGTGTGACTACTGATAAACTCCTTTTAAGGTTAATATGGAAAGAAAGAAGACCCAGAATAGACAACACAATATTGAAGAACAAAGTCACAAGATGGACACTACCCAACTTCAAGATTTAGTACAAAGCCATTATAATCAAGACATTATAATCAAGTGTGGTACTAGTGAATGAACAGACAAATAGGTCAAAGGAAAAGAGAGTCCACAAATAGACCCACACAGAGGCAAGTGATCTTTGACAGAGGAGCAAAGGCAATTCAACAGAAAAAGGATGGTTTTTCAACACAGTGCTGGGACAACATGGCCTCCACATGCAAAAAATAAATAAATACATACATCTAGGCAGAAGCTGGACATGTTTTACAAAAATTAAGTCAAAATGGATCACAGACGTAAATGTAAAATACAAAGTGATAAAACTCCTAGAATATTTCACATACATGAAAATCTAACTAATCTTGGGTTTGTCATGAGTTTTTAGATACAACATCAAAAGTACAACCCATGAAATACAAATTGATAAAATGGACGACTTCACTTAATTTAAATCTTTTGCTCTGTTAAGCACACTGTTAAGAGAATGAAATAAGCCATGGACTTGGAGAAATATTTGCAAAACACATCTCTAGCACAGGACTGATATCCAAATCATGCAAAGAACTCTTAAATCTCAATCAAAAAAAGCAAATGATCCAATCCGAAATGGGCAATAGGTATGACCATACACCTCACCAAGAAGATATAGAGAAGACAAATAGGTATATAAAAAGGATCAACATTATATGCCATTAGGTGACTGCAAATTAAAATAATAAGGTATCACTACATATAATTAGAATGGCTAAAATCCAAAATACTGACAATACCAAATGCTAACAATAATGTGCAGTCTTATTCACACCCTGGCTGGTGTGGCTCAGTGAACTGAGAGCTGGCCTGAGAACCAAAGGGTTGCTGGTTCAATTCCCAGTCAGGGAGCATGCCTGGGTTGCAGGCCAGGTCCCTGGTGGGGGCACGCAAGAGGCAACCACACATTGATGTTTCTCTTCCTTTCTTTCTCCCTCCCTTCTCCTCTCTCTAAAAATAAATAAAAATCTTTAAAAAAAAAAAACCTCTTATTCACTACTGTTGCAAATGTAAATGGTATAGCCACTCTGGAAAACAGTTTGGAAGTTTCTTACAAAACTAAACTTACTCTTACCGTACTATCCAGCACCATACTATCCAGCAATTGGACTCCTTGATATCCATCATACTCCTTGATATTTACCCAAATGAGCCGAAAACACATATGCACACAAACATCTATACACAAGTATTAATAGTAGCTTTATGCATAATTATGGAAACTTCAAAACAACCCAGATGTCCTCCAATGGGTAAATGTATAACTAATTTGTGGTACATCCACACAATGGAATGTTATTTAGCAATAAAAAGAAATGATCTATCTAGCAATGGAAGCTCATGGAGAGACCTTAAATACGTATTTCTAAGTGAAAGAAGACAATCTGAAAAAAGTACATACTGTAGAATTACAAATATGTCATGTTTTGGAAAAGGCAAAACTATGGCAACAGTAAATAGTCAGTGGTTGGGGGATGGAGTGGGAGGGTAGAGTGAAGGGATGAGTACTAAGAGTATAGGGGACTTTTAAAGCAGTGAAACTATTCTGTAAGATGCTGTAATGGTGGATACACACCATTGCACATTTTCTAAAACCCTAAGAATGCACGACACAGCAAGTGAACCCTAATGTAAAAATAGACTTTAGTTAATAATTATGTATCAATATTGGCTCACCAATTGTAACAAGTATAAGACACACTAATGCAAGATGTTAATAATAGGAGAAATTGGAGGGTGGGAGGGTAAGAGGTTATATGAGAACTCTCTGTAACTTCCCACTGACTTTACTATAAACCTAAAACTTCTCAAAAACTTTTAAAAATGGGTCGTATATCTAAGTGAATGCCACCAATATACAATTTTTAAAGAAGAAAATCTTCATTAGGTAGAGTTCTTAGGAACGACACCAAAAGAACCACCCATGAAGGAAAAATATGACAAATTTCACCTTATCAAAATCTAAAATTTCCACTTTGCCAAAGGTCTGCCAAGATTATTAAAAGACAAATTACAGGCTGAAAAAAATATGTACAAATAATGTTCTGACAAAGGACTTATATCCAGAATATATAAAGAACTATCTAAACTCTACAATAAAAAATATAATCAAAGGACTTGAAAAATCACTTGGCAAAGAGGTTTTAAAGATGGCACATGCAAGTATATTATACTCAACATAATCGGTAATTAGAGAAATACTAATTAAAACTATGATGAGATACTATTACACATGTGAAAGACTGAAATAAAAAATATTGACAATATCCAGTGTGCATGAAGAACCACCACTGGAGCAAATGCAAAATAGTACAGAGAATGTGGGAAATGATTGGCAATTTTTTACAAAGTTAAACATATACTTAGCATCTGACCTAGCAAGTACACTACTAGGTATTTACTCTAAAAATAATAACTCATGTCCTTACAAAAAAAGCTGTAACAGAAAACTCAAACAACTCTTTTGTCCTTCAACATGTGACTGGATAAACATACTATGGTCCATACATGTAATGAATGGCATACTGCACAGCAACAAAAGAACAAACTTGACCCATGCGACAACTTGGGTATATCTCAAAGACGTTAAGCTGAATAAAAGAAGCTAGCTTCAAAAAACTGCACACTGATTCCATTTATATAACCTCTTTGATTTACGCAACTTCAGTCATGAACAACAAACAGATTAGTTGCTTGTCTAGGAGAGTGGGTGAAGGGATGATGTGCCGCTAAAGGGTAGCACCAGGGTATTTTCCGAGATGATAAAATTGCTCTGTATTCTGATTGTTGTGATGTTTACGTGACTCATTACACGTGTTCCAATTCATAGGACTGTACACTGAAGTTCATGGCAGTATTATTCATAATAGGCAAAAGATGGGGACAATCCTATTGTCCATCAAGAGATGAATAGAAAAAAAATGTGGTGTGTCAAAGCAAAGGAATATTATTCTGTCTTAAAAAGGAACAAACTTCTGATACACAGTACAACAGAAGAACCTTGAAAATTTTAGGTCAAGTGAAATAAGCCAGACCCCCCAACAAAAAAAAAACCCAAATATTGTATGATTCCACTTCTATGAGACACCTAGAATAGTCAAATTCATAAAGAAAGTCAAACACTGTTACCAGAGACTGTGGAAGGAAGAACAAGGACTTACTGTGTAATTGGTACAAAATTTGTTTGAAACAATGAAAACATTAAAGAGATGGATAGTACTAACGATGCCCAACAATGTGAATAGTTGACGCCATAAAATTGTACGCTTAAAATGGTTAAAATGGTAAAATTTTATGTTATATACACTTTACCACAAGAAAAAGATTCATAGGAATATACGACAAATGAAGAAGAAGTCAATCTACATGATAGATAATTAAAGTGTAGTATTAAAAGTAAAAACCTCTATACGTGTAAAGCAGCAACTCATGGAACTGAGAAGTGAAAATACATAAATCCACAATATGGAACAAGACAGAAAACTAAGAATATAAAAAAATTTATATAGCCCTGGCTGGTGTAGCTCAGTGGATTGAACGCAGGCCTGTGAACCAAAGGATTGTGGTTCGATTCCCAGTCAGGGCACATGCCTGGGTTGCAGGCCAGTTCCCAGCAGGGGACGCACAAGAGGCAACCATACACTGATATTTCTTTCCTTCTCTCCTCCCCTTCCCCTCTAAAGATAAATCAATAAATTTTTTAAAAAAATTATACAATGCCATTAACAAAGCTGATCTAACAAATCTGAACATAAATTAATGCTCTACTCAACATCCAGAATACACATTCTTGATAAGTAAATGAATTATTACTAATATAATACTGACTGTATTCTAGGACACAAGTCAAATAAAATCAAATTCCCAATTAAAATTAGATAGGTCAAGATGGTACCATAAGTAAATATGGTACTTGCCTCCTCCCATAACCACATCAAAATTACAACTAAAATTTAGGACAACTACCACTCAGACATTAGAAATCAAACTGAATGGAAGCCTGACAACTATGAAATTGAATTGAATGGAAGTCTGACAACTAGGAAATTAAAGAAACCACATCTATCCAGATGGGTAGGAGGAGCGCAGATGTAGTACGGGCTGATCCCACATCCACATGGATAGAAATTTGGGAAGGACAGCTTAAGAGCAAGAGTCCCAGACCCACACCAGGCTCCCCAGCCCAGGATTCCAGTGCTAGCAAGATAAGCCCCCACAACTTCTGGCTGCAAAAACCAGTGGGGATTGAGTCAGGGGAAAAAACTTCTGGCGTCCCAAGCAGTTCCTCTTAAAGAGCTGACACACAGACTCATGTACTCAGACTCACTGTCTCTGAGCTCTGGCACAGGGGCAGAAGCTTGAAAGGCACATGTGGTATACAGGGAGAAACCTCAAGTGTCTGGTATCAAGGTAAGCAGAGGCCATTGTCCCTCTGCTAAACCCTCCCCCGACAGAGCCACTAAATTGGTGTCATATCTGAGACTCCAATAACCTGGCTAACTCTGTTTGACCACCTTGGTCCCAAGAGGCTCTGCCCCACCAACTTAGAGGCCCACCCAAGCAGCTTTTCCTTAAGAATGGCTGGTCTGGGCTCCTAAATCCTATCAAACAAGCAATAGCTGGCTACAGTCAGCCCTAGCCACAGCCAGATTAGATTCACAGCTTGGCTTTGCCTCTGAAACTCCAACCCGCTCACAAGTAGCAGCCATCTCCGATTGCTTTACAGCTCAGGCAGGGTGCCCCAGGCAAAACACAGGTCGGGGCTGACTTGGCCTGCACCACCGCAGAAATCCCAGGACCAGTGCAGCCAGTGGACAGCTACAAGCACATCAAGCACCACCACTCTGCCCCTGCACAGCTGATATTCCATGGACAATGGAGGTTGGTGATCAGTGGTCACAGCCAATCCTTGCAGCTGACCAGCCTTTGTAAATCCCTTCCATTGATCTGCCAACAGCAACGAAAACTTAACTACATAAGGCGGGTGTACTCAGCCCACACAAAGGGTCCACCTTGAGTACCCAGCTTGAGTGATAGGGGAGATTGGGCCACTGGACCCTGCAGGACACCTAGTATATTAGGCCACACTACCAAGACATGGAATCAAAACAGCTCTACCTACTAAATAGAAATAAACACAGGGAGACTGCTAAAACAAGGAGACAAGAAAACATGGCCCACATGAAAAAACAGATCAACACTCCAGAGAAGAGCTAAACAAAATGGAGATAAGCAATCTATCAGATGCAGAGTTCAAAACCTTGGTTATAAGGATGCTCAAGGAACTTAGTGAACACCTCAGCAGCATAAAAAAAGACCCAAGGACACACTAATTGAAATAAAGAATTATTTACAGGGAAACAACAGTAGAGTAGCTGAAGCTAAGAATCAAATCAATGGTTTGGAACACAAGGAAGCAAAAAACAACCACGCAGAACAAGAAGAATAAAGGATCCACAAAAATACAGACAGTATTAGCAGCCTCTGGGACAACTTCAAGAGGTCCGACATTTGCATCTTAGGGGTGCCAGAAGGAGAAGAGAAAGAGCAAGAAACTGGAAATCTATCTGAAAAAACAGTGAAAGAAAACATCCTTAATTCGGTGAAGGAAATAGACATTCAAGTCCAGGAAGCACAGAGTCCCAATTATGATGGACACAAAGAGGCCTACTCCAAGACACATCACAATTAAAAGGCCAAAAGTTAAAGACAGAGATTTTAAAAGCCACAAGAGAAAAGTAGTTAGTTAGCAGATGGCTGCCAGATGGGAGGGGAGAGAGTAAGAGTGGGTGAAGAGTTGAGGGGATTGAGTACAATAGGTAGTTACAGAATAGCTATGGGGATGTAAAGTACAGTACAGGAAATGGAAAAGCCAAAGAACTTATACACATGACCTATGGGCATGAACAATGGTGGGAGGGACTGCCTGAGGGAGTAGGGGGTGCTGGGTGAAGTAGGACAAAGGAGGAAAATTCAGGACAACTCTAACAGCATAATCGGTAAAATATAATTTTTTAAAAATTACAACAAAACTGCAGAACAACCATCATGCAGAGTGCCTGAATTCTGGCAGAACGGGAGTTCTACACCTAAGAAATTAGAGAAGAAGCCACATGGAGACTGGCACGAGGAGCGGGGATGCAGAATGGGCTGGTCCCACACCTGCGTTTGGTCAGTAAACGTTAGGAAGGATATCTTGGCTACAGAGATCCCTTCTGAGAAATAAGGGGTTCCAGCCTTATACCAGGCTCCCCAGCCCAGGGTTTCAGTGCCAAGGAGAGAAGTCTCCACTACTTTCAGGTGTAAAACCAACAAAGACTGAGGCTGAGCAAGACAGAGGGCTTCTGGAGTCTCAGAGAGTTCCCCTTAAAGGGCCTGGGCACAGACTTACTAGGACTCATCCCTCTAAACTCTAGCACATTTAGCAGCAGCTTTAAAGGCACCAGAGACATATGGAGAGGATCCAAATGGTCGAGAATCAGGGCAAGAGATGGGAGGGGCACCTTTCTTCCAGAGACAAGTGCTGGCAGAGGCCACTCTTCTTTTCCTGAGCCCTCGCCCCACAGAGCCAGCGGGCAGGTGCCATAACTGAGACTCTGTCAACCTAGTTCATACCCTCTGCCCTGCCCAGATGATTCCCTGAGGCCCTGCCCCACCCAAATTTCCAGCCCACCCAAGTTGTTTTCAGTGGCTCTTCCATGTTTTTGGCCTGCCTTGGTTCATGCTTCAGATTTTCCTAAAATCTCTCAAACAATCAGCATATGCCTCAGCAAGCCCCATACTTCTCACTAAGTGGCCCCAGTCCCAGCACTGGCAGCAGCAGGCCTTGGTTCACAGTTTGGCCTCTCCTGGGTACCTCCAAGCCCAGTACAAGTAGCAGCCATCTGCAGTTTGATTTGTAACTCATGCCTGGTGGCCTCAGACAGAACACAAGGGCTACTGGCAATGGCAGACCTTGACCTGCACCTGACAGGAGGACCCAGAGCTAGAGCACTTGGTGGACAGCTTCAGACCATGTCAAAGCGAAATACGTAACCACTTCCACAGGAGACATACTCAAGGGATTGACTCAGCAGACACCAGTGCCCAGCTGAAGTAAGTCCTGCTCTGTGAGGTGGGTCCCTGTATGGTAGCTGGTGGTCACAGCCAGTCCTTGGAAATGATCAGCCTGGGGGTAAATCTCACCCAAGGCTCAATTACAACAGGAGGGTGTACACAGCCCAATCGAGGGATGCATGTGGGGTACCCAGATTAGGTGATCAGTGAGGCTGGGCCACCAGACCCTAGAGAACACCTATGGCATAACACCACTCTAACATGCCTGTGAGATGTACCAGCTCTATCAAATACAGAAAAACAGACACAGAGAGGTAACCAAAATGAGGAGACAAAGAAAGATGTCCCAAATGAATGAACAAAACAAAACTCCAGAAAAAGAGCTACACAAAATGGAAATATGCAATCTACTAGATGCAGAGCTCAAAACACTGGTAATAAGAATGCTCAATGAACTTAAAAGAAGAGTAGATGAACTGAGTGAGAACTTCGACAAAGAGATAGAAAACATAAAGACAGAATTATAAAAACATAAAAAAGAAACAAATGAATATACTAAATAAAATGACAAATATATTATAGGGAATCAATAGTAGAACAGATGAAGCCAAGAATCAAATCAGCAATTTGGAATACACAAAAGCAAAAAACAAGCAAACAAACAAACAAACAAATAAAAACACCCAATTAGAAAAGCTAAAAGAAAAAAAAAATCTTAAAAAATGAGAATAAGTTAAGGAGCCTCTGAGACAACTCCAAGCATACCAACATTTGCATCATTGGGGAGCCAGAAGAAGAGGAAATGCAACAAATTGAAAACCTACAAAAATATAGTAACACAAAACTTCCCTAATTTGGTGAAAGAAATAGACAAACAAATGCAGGAAGAGAGTCCCAAACAAAATGAACCCAAATGGACCACAACAAGACACATCACAATTAAAATGCAAAAAGTTAAAGACATACAGAGAATCTTAAAAGCAGAAATAGAAAAGCAATTAGTTACCTACAAGGGAACTCGTATAAGACTGTCAGCTGATTGCTCAACAGAAATTCTGCAGGCTAGAAGTAACTGGCAAGAAATATTCAAAGTGATGAAAAGCAAGGACTTGCAAGCAAGATTACTCTACCCAGCAAAGCTATCAATTAGAACTAGAGGACAGATAAAGAGCTTCCCAGATAAGAAAAAGCTAAAGAAGTTCATCACCATTAAACCAGTATTATATAAAAGCTTAAAGGGTCTTTTTTAGAAATAAAAAAAAAAGAACTAAAAATAGGAACAATAAAATGGCAAAAAATATATATCCATCAATAATTGCATGTAAAAAGTGAAACAAACACATAAGCAGAAAAGAAACAGATTCACAGATACAGAGAACATTTTGATGGTTGCCGAGTAGGAGGGGGGTTAGGAGGATGGATGAAAAAGGTGAAGGGATTAAGAAGTACAAATTGGTTGTTACAGAATAGTGATGGGGGTGTAAAGTACAGCATAGGAAATATAGTTAATAATATTCTAATAACTACGTATGGTGCTTACAGGCATGAGATTTATTGGGATGATCACTTAGTAAGTTATTTAATGTCTAATTACTGGGCTTTACACCTGAAAGTAATATAACAATGCATGTCAACTGTAATTGAAAAATTAAAACATGATTTAAAATTTTAAAAAATTTAAAACTTGACAGCCCACCTTCTTTAACTACATTGTGATGTTAGACATCAGTAACAAAAAGTAAACCCTCACATGTTCAGAAATTAAAGTTCCCACATATTTAGAAATTAACAAAGGTACCATATGCTTAGAAATTAAGAAATAGTCAATGAAAAAGCCATGACATTTGGACAATATTTTCAATTCTACAATAATAAATTCCACAAAGCAAAACTTGTAAGATGCAGCTAAAGTACTACTTGGGAGCAAATTCATTTCCTTAAATACATTTAGACTCAAAGTTTGGTTCTCAAAAGTTTCCCATCTTGAACAATTTAGTTTTTGACCAAACTGTTCATGGAAAAAAAAATGTGTCGGTTGTCGAACAAAACTTCAGTTCTTGATCTGACAACCCTTTCATGCTGATACCTGTATGATTTGGTTTTCAAACAAAATGCTTCTCATACAGCCTTCTGGAGTCAGAAGGCTGTTCCAAAAGCAACTTGTTTGAAAATTGAATATACTTTGTCACCTGAGAGACGTATGGCTCATCATACAGGTAACAGCATAAAAGGGTTGTCAGGCTGAGAACTGAAAACCAAAGTTTTATGGAACAACCAAAACATTTTTTCTATGAACAACTTGATCAAGAACCGAATTATCTGAGAACCAAGATGTTTGAGAACTGAGGTTTGACTGTATTATGAAAGGAGACTGAAAATTAATGAGCTAAGCATCCATCATAATAAACTGGAACTAAAGCAAGATAAACCCAAAGAAATTAGAGGGGGGAAATTAAGAGCAAAAATCAATTAAATAGAAAATAAACACAGCATTGAGATGATCAACAAAATCTAAAGCTGGTTCTCCAAAGAAATGGATAAACTGAAAACTGAGAAAACTGATTATGAAGAAAAGAGAGAGCAAAGAAACAATATCAAGAACAATAATGAGAATATTATTAACATCTCTGTAGCAACATATTTGAAAATTTAGATGTGATAGACAAATTCCCAGAAAAAATAACCCACCAAAATTGACTTAGTGGCTATAAAAAACTTGAATAATCCTAGAATTTTTAAAACAATCAGAAGAGGTAAATATTTCTAGAAAGTAGCATATTGTAAAATTATTATTATTCTAATCTTATTTGGAATTATTTCAATCTTACTTAAAAATTCCTGAGACTAGAAGATAATAACAAAATCTGTATGAGAATAGCAAAATCTTGATACAAAACCCATATAAGAATAATACAAGAAATAGGGGGGTTCCAACCAAGATAGAGGAATAGGTAGAAACCCTTCACTTCCTCACACAACCTAAAGGAGAATAACAACCAATCTAAAATCAATAAGCAACCAAAAGTGCCAGAAAATCAAACTGCATGGAACTCTGATAACCAAGGAATTAAAGAAAAAAATCAACCAGAACCACCAGACCGGTAGAGAGCCAGCAAACCGTAGGGGTGGGGCTGGCTGCTGAGCTTCGCAGGAGGGCGCACTTAAGGGGAAAACTGAGACTCAGAGCTGACTGTGAGCTACAGCTGGGGTGCCCCAGTGGGAGAGAACTCCCAGTCTCACATGAGAGTTCCTTGAAAATTAGACAAGCAGGCAAGCCACACTGTTCCCTCTCTGGCCCCTCCCCCACAGGCAGCACTGAAGTGCAGGAAAGTGGGTTGCCCTGCCTGGGTGAATACCTAAGGCCTCGCCCCCTTACAACATATCAGATGCGCCAAGACAAAGAAATATGGCCCAAATGAAAGAATGGAGTGAAGCCTCAGAAAGAGAACTAAGTGAGGAGGAGATAGCCAACCTACCTGATGGAGAACTTAAAGCCCTGGTAATCAAAATGCTCACAGATCTGATTGAGCCTGGTTGAAAAAATGAAAAACACAAATGAAGGATACCCAGACTGAAATAAAGCAAAACATTCAGGGAACCAACAGTGACAGGAAGGAAACCAGGACTCAAATCAAGGGTTTGGAGCAAAAGAAAGAAACAAACATCCATCCAGAAGAAAAGGAAGAAACGAGAATTCAAAAAATGAAGAGAGACTTAGGAACCTCTCGGACAACTTGAAAAGTTCCAATATCCAAACTATAGGGGTGCTAGAAGGAAAAGAACAACAGCAAGAAATTGAAAACTTATTTGAACAAATAATGAAGGAAAACGTCCCCAATCTGGCAAAGGAAATAGACTTCCAGGAAGTCCAGGAAGCTCAGAGAGTCCCAAAGAAGTTGGATCCAAAGAGGAACACACCAAGGCACATCATCATTAAGTTACCCAAATTAAAGATAAAGAGAAAATCCTAAAAGAAGCAAGGGGAAATGAGAGAGTTACCTACAGAGTGGTGCCCATTAGACAGACTATCAGCTGATTTCTCAAAAGAAACCTTGCAGGCAAGAAGGGGCTGGAAAGAAGTATTCCAAGTCATGAAAGGCAAGGACCTACATCCAAGATTACTCTATCCAGCAAAGCTTTCATTTAAAATGGAAGGGCAGATAAAGTGCTTCCCAGATAAGGTCAAGTTCAAGGAGTTTATCATCACCAAGCCATTATTATATGAAACGTTAAAAGGACTTGAGGAATATTAAAAGTATGAACAGTAAAATGACAACAAACTCACAACTATCAACAAATGAACCTAAAAGAAAAGAAAAACAATGAAAACAAAAACTACGCAAACCACCAGAACAGGAACAGAATCAGAGAAATGGACATCACACAGAGGGATTTCAGTGGGGAGGGGGAAGGGAGGAATGGGGGGAAGTACAGGGAAGAAGCATAATTTATAGGCATAAAATAGACGGGGAGAGATAAAAAATGGTATAGGAAACAGAGAATTCAAAGAACTTACATATACAACCCATGGACATGAACTAAGGGCAGGGGAATGCTGGAGGGTTGGGGAGCAGGGAGGAGGGGGAATAAAGGGAGAAAACTGGGAAAACTGTAATAGCATAATCAATTAAAAATACTTTAAAAAATAGCACAAGAAATAAAAGAAGCAAATTTTATTAACACATGTAAAATGCATTAAAAATATTAACAAACAGAAACCAGAAATACAGAAAAGCAATAACATATTGTGACTAGGCTGGGTTTATTCCACTGAAGATTTATTCCATATTTGAAAAGAAATTAATGCACTCATTACACTAACAATGCAGAAGAACATCAACGGACAGGCAGAAATCTATAGACAGAGATCAAGCACCTGGTAAAATTCCACATTTCTTAAAAACAACTATTTGTATTATTTTTAAAATGTAATAATTCCATAGAAGATATCTTAAAACAAACCACCACCAAGAAAAATGCTCTAAAAATGGCAAAACATTAAAAACCATTCCCTTGATACTGGAACACACCAAGAATCTTGGCTGTTCACACTTCTTTCAACATTTATATTTAAGGTCCTTACCATTACAACAAAGAAAAATCCCTACGGAAAAATACAACTTAAGAGATAAAAAAGAAAACCTAAGTATATGGAGATATTTACCAGGATTATGGACTAGAAAACTCAAAATCACACCTGGCACTTTTCTGTGGACATATCACCTAATTTTGAAACTCATAAATATGCTTACCAAGAAAATGATGGTTCAGAAGTGAAAAAAAGAACTACAGAAAACTGAAAAAGGTTTTACAAAACCTTTTTCAGATTTGTTTCCTTCAACTAGTGAAAGAAAATTAGTATTTTAATCTGTTTCTGTACAATACTTTTAAGATCGTAAAATCTATTTCTCCCTACCCTCACTAAATAAATGTTTGACCAATATTTACAGGTTGAAAAGGCTACCTACTTACGCTATCTATACATACTGCCATGAGAGCACTTGTCACAGGGTATACAAATTATTTACTTACCTGTCCCTTCCAATTAAGCAATCTGAATTGAAGAAGGCTCATATTACTCATTATTATTTCTGACTCATAACACTTAAGAAATGTATTCTGTCTTAATAAAATCTCAGTTTCTATGGCTCTAAGAAATGTTAATTGACCAGGTTATAATTTGACAACTAAGAAGAAGCAAAGCTACTCAATTTATTTATTCAGCAAATATTTATTGTCCTAGGTCCTAGATTCTAGGACTAAAACCTAGATCTTCTGATTCCTATTGCAGAGTTCTTTTCATAAACATAGAAAAAAACTTCCTTTTTTGATAATGAAGTCACTTTCGTATGATTATAGCAGGGAAGGAGAAACTCTTACTAAAGAACTCACTACTGAGCCAAAAAAGACAATCCCTTGCTAGTTTAAACTTTTTATTTAGATGTCCTCTAAATGATAATCAGTTAAAGCAAGCATATAAAGCTATAGCAACATAACAATATTAGGAAAAACAAATTTTAAAGTTATTAAGCACTTAAGTAAATTCTTTAACTTAAAAATAACTTTAATTCAGGATAGTTGGCATTTTCAAGTAATAGTTTCCTAGACCACTTTTTCTCAGTTGTAAGCATCAAAATGTAAAACCTGTATATCTGTAATCACACTGTTAAATAAAAGCACCTTTTATACAGAACTTACACAATTCCAAGCATTTTATGCCCCATCAACAAGTTTGAAATTTAGTTTTTTTCTACAGCTTTCTCACACACACCTAATGTGTGACAGTCATTTTTTTTTTTTAGCAATTCACCTTTTATTGAGTATTGCAAAATATCCACCTAAGTTTTCATAGGGAGAATACTTTTTATATTTCCATTAGTTTATTAATATTTAATTAAATATTTGATTGATGATCACAGATATAATTGATATAAACAACTTTGGGACAAACACAAGTAACTCTTGATAAGTACATAAATAAATTGAAGCAGTAGGAGCAGAAGTATCTACAAGAGAAGTGCACTAATGAGTACTAAGCATACCATAGGCATCCATCAGTATGTTTATACAAAGGGAACGAAGAACTCAAGTTATTCCAGTAAATCATCGAGTAGAAGACATTTAAGGTAATTTAAACTGTAGAGTGACTACTTAAAAATGTTTCTGGCCATTAGGGTACTGACAAAGTATAAGGATAGACCAAGAGAAACTTAGCAACTCTATCAAGAAAAGAAACCACTGTACACATTCCCCACAGATGACTAGTAAACAACGTAAGGGATAAAATTCTATTTTACTTAAAGTTATATAACAAACACAAATTATTTAGTTGAATTAATATATGGGTTCCTTAAGTTTAATCTAATACATACATACCTTGGATATACAGCAGGTTTGGTTCTAGACTACTACAAAAAGGTAAGTCACATGAAGTTTTTTATTTCCCAGTGCATAAAAAAGTTATGTTTATACTATACTGTAGTCTATTAAGTATGCAATAACATTATGTCTAAAAAAATGTATATACTGTAATTAAAAAATACTTTGTTGCTAAAAATGCTAACCATCATCCGAGTTTCAGCAAGTCATAATCTTTTTGATGATGGAGGATCTTATCTTCAATTTGTTAAAAAACAAAATATCTTCAAAGTAGAATAAAAAAAAGAGCAATAAAAGGAAGTACTCCTGTATCTCATTAGATAACTGTGCTGGTGCTGACCTCCTTTCCTATTAGAGCAGTGACATTAGTAAATACATAGCTCCATCTAGTGGGAAAATACAAACATGTCCAGAGCTTATGTTTCCGTCTTTGACTAATTTCACAGCAAACTAAACAAAACTGACTTTTAAAAAAAACAGCTTTTCACCCCTAACAGGTAATTACAACATTTTTCCTAATCAACTTGCTAACAAACACTGTCCACTTGATCAATGATATTTTTAAATAATGAGGATTTCTTCAACATCTTCTAAAAATTTTTTTCATAGGAAAAAGAATGGTGGCTGTCTATTCTGCAAAGGAAACAGTATTCATGTTGTTCCTTTAAAAGAATAATATACACAAATAATATAAACCATAGGAAAAAGAATGGTGGCTGTCTATTCTGCAAAGGAAACAGTATTCATGTTGTTCCTTTAAAAGAATAATATACACAAAACTCACTCCACAGGGATACAAGTATGAAGCAATAACTGACGAGCAAATGCTAATGTAAAACTGTCTTCAAAGTCTCTATGGTCGTAATAAAAAACAGTTAGGGAGATACAGACAAAAACATAAGCAGGGTTTCTAAACATTTTGTTGACCTTTCCCCAATACTACAAAAAATAATGAAACATTTTTGTATTTCAAAATTTTTTTTGAAAAATGTTAATGGTGTAAAGACTCAAAGAATATTAAAAGTTCCCTCTTCAATAAGTATTTTTAAATACCTATACTCTTAAAACAATGTAAAAACATTTAAATTACTGATATAACTAAACTTCAAATCAAACTCTATTTCTGGATACAAAAGTATATAAATTTAACTTAATAAAAGACCACTAAAATAAGGCACCAGAATGAAAAGTAACAATCAATGGTAACATACAGATTTTCCCCTTAACATTTTTATTTCCATATTTCTACATAAATTCAATATATAATTTAAGCATATTTCTATTTAAGTTGTTAATTTAATTAAAATTAATGTTAATTAGTTCACTATTCTGCGATGTCAATTCACATGAATAATAAGGCTATCATTCTTTAATATTTTAATAATATCTAAGGATTTAATACAGCCCTAATTCGTATCTCTAGTGCCTGTTGAGCACAGTACTTAGTAAAAAAGTATATGTTTTAAGTGAAAGATCCAATGTAAAATTTTCTATGAAGATGGTGGCTTATTTTAGAAACTAACATTTTCAACTTTATAATTTTCCTTTGTTTAGGGTGCTTATTTTATCAAATCAAATTGTCTTTAATTTTTCTTCCTTTGGATGCCATGAGAAGCTAAAAATTTGAAACAATGTACTTGGTTTAATAAAGTAGTTTTTAAAAATTATTGCAGACTTTTGTCCTGACCTGAGTGGGTAACAATAGTATCAATTATTGGAAGAAAGGGAATAAGCTTGCTAAAGAATCATATTCCACCGGTAACCCAATAAAAGTCTTCTCTTGGTAACTGTCAGATACTCAAAGTTCCTGGTTTATCAAAAGTACCATCCTACCCAGACCCTAGTAATTAATTGTTTATTCTGTATATAGAAATAAGAAATAAAACTGTTTCCTTTACAGATAAGGTTGGAATTTTTTCCCAAGGGAGTTTTGTTCAAAAATTAGGAAGGCCTCCAATTATTCAGAAATTAGGAAGCATTCAGACAGTGAGTGAACTCAAAGATTGCTGGCTCTATCCAAAAAAAAAATAGAAAAAAGAGGGCATCACAGACCCAAGGAACGAACCAAAAACTTCAAGAAATTCATATAAGTATAGGCTGTCTTTAAGGAAGCTTGTGGGAGAGGAGGACTACAGCCTTGAGTAAAGAGCAAACACTGGTGATGCTGGAAGATTAAGTGAGAGAAAAATGTGTGTAGCTCACATCTCTTGCCATGTTGCCTTAGAACAATTTGTGTCTGACCCACCAATAACCCAATAACCCAATCTGCAAGTGCAATGGGGTAATATTAAGGGAGGGCAAAAATCTTAATGAGGTAATGAAAACAGATGAGATCTGTCTTAGAACATTTGGACTTCTATAACAAAAATACCATAAAGTGGATAGTTTATAAACAACAGATACTTGCTTATTAAAGATTACATTTATTTTATTTTTAGATAGAGGGGAAGGGAGGGAGAGAGAGAAACATCAATGTGTGATTTCTTCTCAAACACCCCCTACTGAGGACCTTGCCCACAACCCAGGCATGTGCCCTGACTGGGAATCAAACAGGTGACCCTGTGGTTGGCAGGCCTGCATTCAATCCACTGAGCCATATCAACCAGGGCAGACATTTATTTCTCATAGTTCTGGAACCTTAAGTCTGAAGTCAGTGCCGGCACAGTTGAGTTCTGGTAAGAGTCCCCTTCTGGGCTGCAGATTGACCGCTTCTCGCTGTATTCTCACATGGTAGAGAGTGGAGAGGGGAAGCAAGCTCTCTTGTGACTCTTAAAAGAGCACTGATTTAATTTCTATGGGCTGTGCCCTCATGACCTTATGGAATCCTAATTATCTCCCAAAGGCTCCACACCCTAATAGGGAGTTAGGGTTTCAACATATGAATGGTGGGAGGCAGAGCACAAACATTTAATTCTTTGCAAGATCTAACCATCATTTATTTATTCTACCTTTACCCCTTCCAAACACCAAACTAACTGACATATAACCATAGCAGTTAACGCTCCTGAATATACAAGAAAACTGTATTTCCTAGTTGTCTTTACATTCGGGTCATGTGACTGAGTTGTATTCAATAGCAAAGGATTGTGGGCGGAAGTGATACAAGTCAATTTCAAGATGCGCCTTCAGGGCATTCTATGATATCCTTTAGCCCTCTTTTGCCCTCCTGCAACAACCTTAAAATCATACTTGAGGTAGTGACCTCACAAGGTAGAAGGAACTCTGATCTGTAAGCCAAATTCTGTTTGGCTGAAAAATAAACATGTGTTTTAAGTTACAACTTGGGGGTTATTATTGCAACACAGCCTTTCTGATCCTAGTGTACAACTCAGAGACTGCTGTCTTCCCTGTCCAATTCTAACCGTAGGAGATAATTGGTACAGTAACAACAAATGTGCAACAGTGATCTGGTGGTGCTTGAAATTCTCTACCTTCAAGCTCATCCCATCCTCCCTCTTCCCTCTTCTAAAAATACACATCTATTCTCTCTTTTTTCTCCTCTCCTCTTCTCTCTCCCCCATTCACTCACTTCACTGCCAGATCTTAGAACTAGCTATTTCTCAAAAATAACAAAACACATTTTTCTATATAATTACTTTTCAATCTTTTGACAACTCATTTGGAAGATTTCAAAGGGCTTAAAATCATTAATTCCATTAAAACAAATATGCTGGTTATACTCTAACTATAATCTCTAGAAGTCAGAGCTTATCCAATGTTAATGTCAAATAATACTGAATTCTTGATTTTGTAGAGATGGCTAATGATAGAAAAAATGGAGCTATAAATTCTAGACACTGCCCAAATGACCATATCCTATTAAAAAAAAAAGTCCAGAGTATACTAAAGCAAAAGTAGAAAGAAAAAAAAGATCACCCCTTACACTCACTACCAAAATATAAACTATTCTTAAAATCTTAGTATGGTGACTTGGTCATTTTTGTTTTACATATTTATATATGTGTACTCAATGTCTACAGATATGTGATTTTTTCTGCAATATTATATCATAAACATTTTTGTTCAAATTATTTTAACAGTTGTTCAATATTTGATTGATGGCAATATCATAACATTCTGTTACAAATAGCACTAAAAGGAACACCTTTATGGCTGCTTTTAAAAATACCATTAACATTGAATGTGGGAATGTTAAAAAGTAGTCAAAATTCTTATCCACTAATAGACAAATAATATGGTCCTTTGTTTTTCATAAAATACTTAAAAACATGTTTTCGAAGACAATGATTCCAAAAAACCTTTAGTGAAGAAAATAATTTCTGTAATATCTAAGATACATTTACATGTAGATCAAATATGAGCTTTCAGGCCAACCAGTTAGTAATCATGTGACAAAATATTTAAATGAAATTTTAAATCTAAGATGATTAACAAATAGAAACATACACATTACTTAAAGATGTAAACTTTGATTCTAATTTAAATGGAAATAAAACTAATCATCTGCATGAAATAAAGACAATAGAAATTAAGCCACTGAAATCTGAAGCTGCATTTCTTACCAATGAAGAATGACAAAGAAACTCAGGGAGTTTCTGTGTAAGAACTCCCTAAACTGTAGTTCACGTACCCAAATGAATTAGAATAATCTTGCCCACTGTGCCAGCTCATGCCACTGAATAAAATGTTCTACTTTGAGATATCATAAGCTCTATCACACAATACCTGCAGCTCCCAATCTAGTAATAAGTTATTTGACATAAATTAAGGAAATGGCTCAATTTACATTAAATTTAAAAGATTATAAAGGTATTAAAGTACTAATTAGTTTCAAGACATGCTGCTTTAAAAGTCTGTCATACTTCAGAAAGTATTTCACAAAAAGGAAGAAATTTAAACATTTAGAAAAAGTTTAGGTTACATGTATGTGGTTGAGACTTAATGCAAAACAGCACTTCAACACTCGAATACAAATAGTACCTATAAGAAATTACCATTCAAATTCCAACTGAGTAATAATGCAAAAAGTCTTCTCACTGTGTCATGAAGACTTTTATCATTGTATCCTAACATAAATTTACATGATCTTAGGTCATCCTTAATAAGACATATTTCTTAATAACAAAACCTTATTTAAAATAAATAAATACATAAATAAGAAAATACACACCATAGTGGAGGAAAACCTTTTTTCTCAATCCTCTTAAAATCCCTGCTTGGAACTGAATATTAAACTAACAACACAGATTAACAGGACAAATGCATACAAATTTATTTAATGTAAGTTTTTACATGACAAAAGAGCCTTCACAAGCAAATAAGGCCCAGAAATAGTTAAGCCTAAACCCTCTTATACTAGGTCTGATGAAAACTGGAAAACATGGTAGGACAAAGGGTATAGGAGCCAAGAGTAATAAACAGGGTGAAACATAGCAAGGCCTGTCCCTTTGGATCCTCTGAGTATCCTTATCCTTCTATCTTTGGAGATAAGGATGCTCGGTCCTTATGGGTACATGGAGGGTACCTCTCACAAGAGGGTCGGCCATACGTGACCTGCTTCGGGGAGAAGAGGAAGGTCAGAGAGTTCTTCTTGAACCTGCCATTTGCCAAATTTTTTCAGCTTAAAATATATATATATATTTTTTTGAATTTCTGTTAGTTTATTTCTCAATTATATTTTATTGACCATGCTATTACAGTTGTCCCAATTCTTCCTCCTCTGGCCCCCTCCACCAAGCACCAACTCCCTTGGGCAACACCCACATCTCTGTTCATGTCCATGGGTCGTTTATGCAACTTCTTTGGCTACTCCACTTCCTATACTGTAACTTGCATCCCCACAGCTACTCTGCAAACTACCTGTTTGTATTTTTTAACACCCTCACCTCTTCACCCATTCCCCCACAACTCCATCTGGCAACCATCAAAACATTGTCTGTATCCATAATCCTGTCTCCATTTTTTGTTTGTTTACTTTGTTCTCCAGCTTCAATTGTTGATAGGTAGGTATTTATTGCCATTTTATTGTTAATAGTCTTGATGCTCTTCTTTTTTTCCTTAAGTAAGTCCCCCTAACATTTTATATAATAATAGTTTGGTGATGATGAACTCCCTTAGTTTTTTTCTTGTCTGGGAAGCTCTCCATCTGCCCTTCAATTATAAATGATATCTTCACTGGGTAGAAGAATCTTGGTTGTAGGCTCCTGCTCTTTATGACTTTGAGTATTTCTTACCAATCCCTTGTAGCCTAGCCTGCAAAGTTTTCTTTTGAGGAATCAGCTAACAGTCTCATGGGATCTCTCCTATACGTAATCAACTGCCTTTCCCTTGCCGCTTTTAAGATTCTTTCTTTATCTTTAACCTTTGGCATTTTCATTATGATGTGCCTTGGAATAGGCCTCGTTGCATCCACCCTGTCTGGGACTCTCTGTGCTTCCTAGACTTACATGTCTATTTTATTCACCAAATTAAGGGAGCCTTCCTTCATTTTTTTTTCATATAGATTTCCAATTTCTTTTTCCCTCTTCACTCCTTCTGGCACCCCTATGATGTGAATGTTGGAATGCTTGAAGCTGTCCCAGAGAACACTTACACTGTCTGCATTCTCCTGGATTTTTTTTCCTTCTTGTTCTGACTGGTTGTCTTTGGCTTCCTTGTGTTCAAAACCATTGATTTGATTCTTGGCGTCATCCACTCTACCGTTGTATCCCTATAAACTGTTTCTTATTCAAATCAGTGTATCCTTCATTTGTGACAGGATGTTTTATGCTGTTGAGATCCTCCCAAACTTCCCTCAGCATCCTTTCAAACAACATTTTGAACTCTGCATCTGATAGATTGCTTAGCTCAGTTTTGTTTAGTTCTTTCTCTGGAGTTTTGATCTGTTCTTTCATTTGGGCCACATTCCTTTGCCTCCTTGTTTTGGCAGCAGCCTCCTTGTTTTGGCAGCAGCCTCCCTGTATTTGTTTCTAAGTCTCCGTTGGAGGTGCTATGACTCCCTGTCTTGGTAGTGTGGCCTAATGTAGTAGGTGTCCTGCAGGGTCCAGTGGCACAGCCTCCCCTATCACCCAAACTGTACACTCAAGGTATACCCTCCACATAAACTAAGTACATCCTCCTCCTGCAGCAGAGCCATGGTTGCTGTTGGCAGATCAATGGAAGGATTTACCCAAGCCAGTCAGCTGCAAGGACTGGCTGTGACCACTGAGCACCAACCTCTACCCGCTGTGGAGGATCAGCTGTTTAGGGGCAGTGTGGTGGTGCTTCATCGTGGTCTGTAGCTGTCAACTGGGTATGCAGACTCTGGGTTTCCTGGGTTGTCCAGGCCAAGGTCATCCCTCACCTGTATTCTGCCAGGGCCACACTGTACCAGCTATAAAGCAATCAGGGACAGCTGCTATTTATGCTGGGCTTGCAGAACCCCAGGCAAAGTTGAGCTATAAATCTAGGCTGGCTGCTGCCAGTGCTGGGCCTGGGGCTACTTAATAAGAGCTATGGAAGTGGCCTGGCTAGGTCAGTGGACTGAGTGCTGTCCTGCAAGCCAAAGGGTTGCCGGTTAGATTCCCAGTCAAAGCACATGCTTAGGTTGTAGCCATGTCCCTGGCTGGGGGCATGAGAGAGGCAACCAATCAATGTATCTCCCTCACACATTGCTGTTCCCCTCCCTCTTTTTCCCCCTCCCTTTCCCTCTCTTTGAAAGCAAATAAATAAAATCTTATATATAGAAAAAGAGGTATAGAGGCTAAGGGTATACTGAGGCTGGCTGTTGCTTGTTTGATAGGATTTAGGAAGTTGTGAAGCATGAGCCAAGACCACCCATTAATGTGGAAAAGCCACTGTTAATAGCTTGGGTGGGCTGGTAAGTTGGGTGGGACAGAGCCTCAGGAGATCTCCAGGGCAGGGCAAACAGTGTTAAGCAGGTCTAACAAACAGTGTTAGTTAGAGTCTCAGATATGGCTCCTGCCCACTGGCTCTGTAGGGGGAGGGTTTAGAAAAGGGACAATGGCCTCTGCCCACCTTTCTATCTGGGAGACAGCTGTCACCCAGCCCCTGCCCTGATGCCAGAAACTGCAGTTCTTCCCTGTATGTCACTGGAGCCTTTCCAGCTGCTATCCTAGCATTGGAGCTCAGAGGACGTGAGTTTGAGTAAGTCTGTGTGTGGGTTCTTTAAGGGGAACTGCTTGGGACTCCAGAATTTTCTTCCACTGACTCAATCCCTGCTGGTTTTTGCAGCCAAAAGTTATGGGGACTTATCTTCCTAGTACTGTAACCCTGGGATGGAGGGGCCTGGTGTGGGGCTGGGGCTCCTGGCTGCCAAAATATCCCTCCCAAATTTTTATCCACCACATGTGAATGTGGGACCAGCCCATTTCACATCCCCACCCCTCCTACCAGTCTGGATGGATGTGGTTTCTTTAATTCCATAGTTGTTGGACTTCCATTCAACTCAATTTCTGACTGTTCTGCATGATGGTTGTTCTATATTTTACTTGTAATTTTGATGTGGTTGTGTGAGGCGGTAAGCCATGTTTACCTATGCCGCCATATTGACTGGAAGTCTCAGAAGTCTTTTTGTTAATATATTTTTTAATCTTCACCAGAGGATATTTTTTATTTATTTTATGGAGAGGATGAGAGGGAAGGAGATGTTTATCCACATGTGGTAGATAAACATTGATAGGTTGCTTCACATCTGTGCCCTGACCAAAGATCAAACTTACAATCTAATTATGCACCCTGACCAGGGATCAATCCCATAACCTTTGGGTGCACAGGACAACTCTCCAACGAACTGAGCTACCCAGCCAGGGTGTTCAGCTTAAAATATTAAGTATGCCACAGCCATATTCAGTCCCTTTGTGTACATGTTCTAAAACCTCTCCACACAAAATGAAAATATCATACATATTACCCTTTCCTAATTATATTTTATTTAGGATAATGGAGCGCAGTAGAAAAAAAAAGCATGCAAGTACTAATCAAAAGAAATGAGTGGCCATATTAATATTAAACAAAATAAAGCAAGAAATATTACCAAGATTAAAGACATACATGAAACAGTTTAATTCGCTAACAAGATATAAACAATCCTAAATATATAAGTATTTACTAAGGGTATCAAAATACGTAAGTTATAATGAAAAATTATCAGACAAATCCCTAGTTATAGTTAGGAACTTCACCACACTTCTCTCAGCAATCAGGAGAATAAGTGTTCAGAAAATCAGCAAGGATATAGAAAACTCAGTATGTCAATCAACTTGACTTCATTGACATTTATAGGAAACTCAATGCAACATGGCTGAATACATAATCTTTTCAAGTGCACATGGCACATTTACCAGAAAAGAACCCATTCTAGTCTATAAAACAAACCTCAACACATTTATAGACACTGAAATTTTACAAATTATGTTCTTACTACAAGAAAAATAAACTAGAAACAATAAAAGAAAAGTATCTAGAAAATCCTCAAACACTTCTAAATAATCCATGATTCAAAAAGAAAGAAGAAAAGGAAATTATAGGTATTTTAAACAATATAAAAATGGAAATAAATTACCAAAATGTATGGGATGTAGCCTGAGCAGTGCTTGGAGGGAAACTTATGGCACTAAATACACGTATGTAAAAAGGAGGAAGGCCTCTCAATATTTAAGCTTCCACTTTTAAAGAAATACATAATTAAGAGAAAATTAAACCCAAGTTAAACTGAAGAAAGGAAATGCAAAGAGAGCAAAAATCCATGAAATTGAACATATAAAATCAACACAGAAAAGATCAATGAAAACAGAAGCTGGTTCTTTGAAATGAAATTGATAAACCTCTTGCCAGATTGATCAAAATAGAGACATATACTGCCAATTATCAGTAGGACAACAAGGGTGTTAAAATGATCCCACAGATATTAAAAAGATAAAAAGGGAATATCACAAACAGATTTACACCCATAAATTTGACAAATTCCTTAGAAGACACAATCTACCAAAGCAAACGCAATGAAGGAGAGATAACCAGAATAGTCCTGTATCTATTAAAGGAACTGAATTCACAGTTTCAAGAAAACTTCCAACAGAGAAACCTCCACCCAGAGATTATACTGATAAGATCTCTTAAATTGCTGTTATTTCCTGGAAACCTCCTTCCGTAGGAGGCTTCTCTGAAATCTAGAACACCTGTGCTCTAGGCCTGGGCCATCATTTCACTGTTCTCCTGGGTTGGACTGACTGTTTCTCTCACATCTTTATTTTGCTAGACCATAACTTCTGAGGATCTCCTGGTATGGAAGTCTTTGTTCTATTCCCATACTTCAAAGGTTGTTCACTAGCCAAGAATTTGGGGGTTGAAACTACTATCCTTCAAAACTTTGAAGTCACTGTAACACTATGTTCTAGCAGATGATAATGCTGGTCATGAAGACTAACGCTGGTATGTTCACTCAATTCTTTTTTCTTTTTAGGGAGCCTATTTTCATTTTCTTTCTAAACCTTCAGGATTTTTTTTCATTCATGGTGTTGTGATGTTTTACAAACATGTGCCTATGAGTACTTTTTAAAAAAATATCGAATACTGCAAGGACAGAAACATAAAATGTCATGCATCTGGTGTTAAACGACGATGTTTTGGTTGGGGTTATAGAATTTGAGCAATGTTTTGCTGTCATCTTTTTATTTATTTATGTTGCTTGAAAGAGTTTATAATGAGTATATATTATGTTTATAAAAAACTATGCCATTAAAAAAATAAAAACAATGCCTACAATGTTAACTAAAGCTTTAAATGTGCAAACTTTGATTCTATAATTCTATTAGAAATCTGCATTCTAGCAAGGTGCTAACTAACATAGACATACAAGAACATAAACTGCAGTGCTGGTTATAGTTTAAAAAATTAGAAATACCACAAATAGCTACACATTCAGGTCTAGTTAAACAAATTCTGCTATATAAATACTATAAACACTATGCATACATAAAATGACATAGGAATATGTATAAAATATTATAAAATGAAAAGGGGAAGTTGTAAAATAATAAAACATAACTATTATTATATTAAGAAAATAAAACTATGTTAAGAAAATTAAAAAGCAAATCCACAATTACACAGGGATTTAACACGCAGTAAATTGTCAGTAACTGTCGATCAATTATACACACATAGATCCATAAGGAAAGAGATTTTCACAAAGGCCCCCATCAAGCCTTTGACAGGTGGGTCTCTAAAACAGGTCAACTCATAACATGGTGGCTGACTTCATCAAAGTGAGCAAGAAAATGCCAGCAAAAAGGAAGTTACAGACTTTTGTGACTTAATCTCATTAGTGACATTGACCATTTTTGCCATATATTTTGTTTCAATTTAATCTTTATTGTATTTTTTTTATTATACCCCTTATACCCCCTCCCCCAGCAATCACCACTGTTGTTCATGTCCAATTCCTTTTTGCTCAATCTCTCTATCCCTTAACCTCCCCCCCCCCCGCCCGTCTTACAATTTTTTACAAGTGGGTCTCTAGATCCAGTCTAGCCTTAGGAGAAAGGATTACACAGGTGTCTGAATACTAGGGTTATGTTAGAAGGCAGTCTATCACAAACAGCATAATGGAAAAGGCAACTGAAATACAAGTTAGGAGAACTGGATTTTAGTAACTATGTGACTAAATACAATTTCTCAAGGCCTCAGTGTTTTCACACACACAAAAAAAAACCTCAGGGTAGCTGAAATGACATCCACAGTCATTTAAATTCTACATTCTAAATTCTGTGCTTTCCTACTGTATCTTTCAGAAAGGATCATTATTAGATACTTGGTCAAAATGTTTCATTTTACAAAAGAGAACCAAGTGCCAGGAGAGGGTAACACAGACAAGTAATAAGCCATACGTATTCTGCTTTTTTGCCCAGTGCACTGTAGTGCACATTTTTGCAATTAACGCTCTAAAAAAATCCTATCCTCTCTTTAAGTCTCAAAATCCATTCACTTCAAAAGGCAGAGAGGGGAATACTGTACTAACAGGAGCAGCAGCAACAACTGATTAATACTGTGCGTTATTTCTTTTTCTCCCAGCAGCCCTAAAGCTATCCCTGTAGGTGGCACGTGAGATGCAAGTCAGCTGTCCTCTGCCCATCCCAGTCCCAGGTATCCGGACCTTGTAGTATTAACATTCTTTGCTAAAAGTAAAGTATAAAAGTCAACAGATAATAGATCATAGCAGAGTCACCTTAAACAAAGTAAACCTAAACGAAATATCTAAAAATAGAAACTACAACCAGACAACGAAAGGTTTGTCCCCACTTGAAACCTGGAAAAATGGTGTCCAAGAGGCAACAACGGCAATGTGATGCAGGCAACGTGGGGGAGTAGGTACTTTAGGAAGCTAACAATGACAACGGTACTGCCAGACATATCCTTATTCATACAGGAGATATATTCTTATTTGTACAATCAGTGTACTGCCATTAAACATTTGTACCACATAAATACCCTATCTGCTCCACACTGTTGGAGGTCAAAAGCCAAGGGGGTGTGGGGGTTAGGTGGGGAGGATGCACTTGTTAGAAAACTGCCTCTGCAGCACATACCCTTTACAAGCCATAATAATTTGTAGTACCTCCAACTCTGGCTCAAGAAGTACAGTGAAAACACTGCATATAAGTACAATTGCTTTGTGTGGCATTATAAAGCAGAAAGGTGTCTACACTAGTCAAATTATGTGTGTATGTGTGTGTATATACACACACATTTATATAAATGTATAAACACATGTATGTAAGTGCCTATGCTTAGAATTTCTATTTAAGAATGGCTCAAGGATAGTGGGTTGTTGGGTGCTGGAAGCTGAGGCCTAGTGGTTTATCCTAAATCTGTGTTTGCGTAACAATCAAGGTTGGAAAAATATTAATTATCCATATCAAAGAAAATTCACACTGATGGAGACTACCTGCAAGCTTCTCATTACTTTAGCATATAAACATCTAAATACAAACCTAAATTCATTACTATAAACCACCTAAAGTGTACCTTAAAATGTTAACATAGGCTGAAATAGTATTCAAAGAAAGTTTTTGATACTTTCAAAAGATTTTTGAGACTTTTGGTACTGAGTGGAAGGCAGGGAGCCCAAAGTAAGAGAAGATGGTCTGGACAGCCCAACGGGACACTTACGGATGAAGGAACCTCCATCCAGCGCAGGGGCGCCACCGTTGAGTGTCACAGCCCAGGCCATTGGCCATTACTTCCCATATTATGAATATACGCAATCAGAAGATATACGTTTCAGTCAAGCCATACCAAGACAAAACAGTTCAAAGACAACACCCATCTCAAAGTAGTGAAAAAAGTATTTTATGATTTTTTTATGTTTTACATTTTTGTGCAGAAATATCTGGTCATTCACCCTTTCCCTAGGGTTTTATGCAATATCAAAGAAGGCGTTCATCCCCCTTCTTCTCTCGCTTCTCACCTCTCTTTTGAACAGTTAAGAGACATCTCAAACAGGTCTCTAATTAGTCTTGAGGTAAAAGTGGTAAAAAGCAAAGAAAATATGTTTGAGGATTTAAAATTTAACCTCAAAATACTGTAGCACACATTACTTAATACTATTACGTAGGTATGCTTTTCCAATATAGCCCACCTCAGATAATGATTTTACTACCATATAAAAAGATTAAAGGGTCATTTCTGAACTGTCATTTTTCCACATCAGAGGGGTTAGAAAACTAAGAAACAAGAAAGAAAGGAGGGAGGGAGGCAAGCAGACAAGCAAAAAAGAAAGGAAAAAACAAAAGCAGGCCGAAAGGAAAGTTGGCAGGAAGGAAAGGAGGGAGGGAGGGAGAGAGAGAAACGGAGAAAGAAAAGGAGGGAAGGAAGAAAATACAGAGACTACATATGGTCTCCCAACCTGAAATACGGGCAGCCCTAACTTCACACTGTACTGTTATAACAGAAACTCTACACAGCAAGAATTGCCTCTGTCTACTATCTGGTTCTGTACATAAAATTTGATGACCCCTGCAATTAAGGATATCCAAATGGCCAATAAACACGTAAAGAGGTGTTTAATATTACTAGTCATTACGGAAATCAGGGAAAACCCACAATGTGATATCACAATAATACCCCCCAAATGGCTAAAATAAGAACGATAATACTAAGTATTGTAAGCTTTTGGAGGAGCCAGAATTCTCAAACTCTGCTGACAGGAGTGCTAATTAACAACTAATTTGAAAAACTTTTTGGTAGTTATACCAGAAATACATATTGCATAGTCTACAATGTAGCCACTTAACTAGTATGTATATGGCCAACAGAAATGTATACATATGTTCACTAAAATACTTACAGAACTGTGCATAGAAGCCCTATGGTAACAGCCAAAACTGGATGGAAGACCATACAGAATAAGAACAAATTACTGCTACATAACTTGTATAAATCTCACAAATACAATATTGGCAAAAGTGAACATAAAGGTCTATATACTGTATGATTCCATTTATGCAAAGTTAATAAGATAAATTCATAGATGATATTAAAAATCAAGATAACGGTTATCTTCAGGAAGGTGGCACAAAGTGGGACTTCTAAGAGTCAAGTAATACTCTTTCTTGATCTAGGTGCTGTATGTACTTTGTGAAAATTCAGTGAGCTGGACACTTATGATTCACGCATTTTTCTGGAGGTCTGTTACCCTTCAAAAATGAACACACTAAAAAGAATTCTATAAACTCTGCCTTTGAAAGAAAATTGTGCACATCTCCCATCCACTTTTCTGATTTGTCATCAAAATCTCTCACCAATAAGATACCTTTAATTCCTGTTACCTAATACAGAAGTCAGCTTTGTTTTAATTAATTTTCTTGGTATACTATTGCATAGGCTACCCAAATGAATATGTAGCTAGTTCCTCATTAGTTCCCAAGGAGGAACTTTGAAAACCTGACACTTTGTGATGGTATGTTAAAATTATCTGCGGAAGAAAAGAAAAACCTCCCTTTGTTTTGATTTACCTTTGTCTACTAATAATACGGTGGTTTAATCTGCATAAAATGTTCAAAGGAGCTTTTCAAAAAGCCTGTTCTTGTGGAAAGTTTTTCTTTCTACCATCCTGTCTAATAATGTTGTTATCTTGTGTTTATCCAGTTCCTTCCATCCATGGAGCTTTAAGTACTTCACAAATACGGTTGGGTGGTGTCACCTTCCAGTTAAGAGAAATTTGGGCCAAGAGACACAGTAAACCAGAAATGTTCAAACAGATCTTTCTGCAGCATGGCTCAACGTACCTTAAAGAAGCACCGCGTTCTTTGCCGAAAGTTGCAAGTGTGAGAACTGAAGTACAAAACGATTTAATGACTCTCAAGGGCACAGAGTCAATCCTAGGTTGAAACAGAACATACCCTCTAACTCACTGCAGCTTAAGGGGAAAACAAACCAAAACCTACACCCCTGAATAAAATGCTCAGATGCTCAACTCATAATGAGAAACTGGCAAAGATGCCGAAATCATACCCAGAAAAAGGACCTGTATACTCTGACCTTCCAGAGAACCCCATCACTACCGGGCCACCTTTCACCTGTGCAGATTCCGCTCTGCGCCGTCGCCTTGTCCAAGGAGGCTGAGGCCGGAGTTTCCAGGGCTATTCTCCAAATGGCTAAAATAAGTAAGATAATACTAAGTGTTGTAAGCTTTTGGAGGAGCCAGAATTCTCAAACTCTGCTGAAAGGAGTGCACCCTTCCCCTGCGGTCGCCCAACCCTCCAAAGCAAACCCGTTTACCTGGGATGCGCCCAGCACCGCCCCGGAGCTGACTCTGCGCTCACACAGTTTCTCTGGGCCGATCCACAGCCCCCGCATCAGCCAATCGCTGCTCGCAGGGATCCTCCCGGCCCGGGGATCACTCGCGCGAGGAGGTGCCCTCGCCAGTAAACGACCGGGCGGGGCGCGGAGGCAGAGGGAGCCGGCGGAGGCTGCGCGCGAGGGCCCACGGGGAACGGAGCCGGGACGCATTCCAAGCCTGGGCCAGCGGGGCGCACCGAGCATGCGCATGCCGTCCCGCTAGGGCCGCAAGGCGGGGTCTCTGGGCGAAGAGCTGGCTTGGAACGTCTTCAGGATTTCGGAGAAGAAAGAAGGCAGTGTTAAGAGTCTTCTGTGGCTTCTCTAGCAGATTGCTGCGCCTGTGGGGACCGAGACAACTGACGCAATCTGGGAGAGCAAAATATTATCTGGACAAAACCCCGTCTGGTTAAAGGAGGAAAACTGGTGGTTAAAAAACGCGTCTAGTAGCCTAATTCCACAGGAGCTGGCGGAATTGTGGTTTCTTGTTTTTGTGTGTGTGTGGTTTGAGGTGAGAAAGAGAGAGGATGGGACGCCGGGGACGGGACAGACGGGTGTGTTGGGAATTGATGGTTGAACGAAAAGGGCAAAAGTTGGACTCCAGTTCGGTCCGCACAAGTGGTACTGTCTCCTGGCCAAGGAAACTTTCAACCGAAAGTTGGAAGTGTAATCTTTTTTAGTTAAGTACTAGAAAGAGACCTGGTTGCTTGTTTTCAATGTGTGGATTAAGACAAAATGTTGAACCTTCCAGAATTAAACAGAAAGTTTAATTTGTGTGCCTCTGTGTTGAAACAAGGAATGACTGGCATAATTAATTAGCTATCAGTATGTAATTCAAGTATGGTTCTTTCCCACAGATTAGTATTATTTTTATAAATGTCATGTTAATTCCTTCAGACACCAAACATTTATTGAGCACATGCAATGTGCCCGGTTCTCTTCTGGGTGTTGGATAATAAGTAATATTAGCTTTTACAGACAATATGTGTAATGTGAAGTGTTGGCAGTTTACCAAGTTAGTAAAAGTTAATGAAAGGAACTTAGCACTTTAGTAAGTGTAAAAAAGGGAGTGAATAAATAAGACATCAAAAAATGGACGTAAATTAATTGGAACCAAACAGGTTACAAAATTCAAAAACTGTTGTTAATGGACATTGTTCTGAAGAGGTTTATTACAGGCTAAGGTGTGAAATGCATTTTTTATTTGATTCAGTCAAGATTTGAAAAAGATATTTATAGACACAAAGTACCATAAAAATATATGTAACAAAAAGAGGAGTGGTGTAGTTTGTGAGAGTAGGTGGGACGAGCACTCCAGTCAGGAGCAATGACTTACTGAAAAGATTTAGGACCAACTAAAGTTATGTGTAAAAGAAAGAGGGAAAGTTGCTTTTTCAAGCTAAGGAATAACAAGAAATAAGATGGGAAGAGTGACCACAACATTAAGACAATTCAAATAGTGAATTTATAGGTTAAATTTAGAGAAAGAGGTTAAACTATTTTTCTTTGGATAAATGCACATTATTAACCCTAGTTTTTAAAACTCATTATCTGTGTGCTGAAAGTCTTCAGGGTAAAGAGAAAATCAAAGTTTTCTTTCCTTTTGGTGATCTGTTTTTTCCTTCTCTCTAGTCCTATCTCCAACTGAGGTAACTTTTAATGCTCTTTCCCTGAACTTTTCAGATGACAGTGGCTAATTTCTTGCCACCCGCCTTTCACTACCACCTTCACTCACATATGCATTTCTTACTCTCCATCCTGCTAACAGTTGCCAGTCTATGAGAAGTGAAAGAGACCCCTTAAGAGCTTTCTTTCCTCTTCTCAAGCTAGTTACCAAAGATGTCTGTGCCCTCAGTCCTCCTACAAGTAGGGCTTTTGCAGAAATATGGATAAGGATGAGAAGGAAAAGAAAGTGAACCTGTCTTTTGTTACAGGAATGAAAAGAAGGTCAGATGGTGAATACTCTAAAGTCCATAAATATCATTAGCCTCTGAAAATGTACCAAACACATCAGTCAATTCTAGAAATGAAATAATAAAAATGCACAGAAGTAGCTGAGAATATCTTGTGTATTAGTCAAGAGTTCTCTAGAGAAATGGAAACAGCAACACATACACAAATACACACACACACACACACACACAAATCCACAGAAATTTTTTATTGTAAGGGATGTCATTTTAATTTGTAGTTCCCTGATGACATGATGTTGAGCATTTTTCTTGTTTATTTGACATCTGTATATCTTCATTGATGAAATGTATATTCAGATCTTTTGCCCATTTTTTATTGTTTGGCCCATAATTGCTTGTGTTCTTACTAAGTTTTAAGATTTCTTTGCATACTTTGGATTCATATCCTTTATTGGATATGAGTTTTTAAAATATTCTCTCCTGGTCTGTAGCTAGTCTTCTCACTTTCTTAATTATATATTTAACAGAACAGACAGTTTTAATTTTAACGAAGTCTAACTTCCTAATTTTTTCTTTCATGGATTGTACTTCTGATGTATTTAAAAAGAGATCACCAAACCCAGGGTCACCTAGACTTTCCCCTTGTTATATTCTAGGAGATTAATCATAATCACTTTGGATTTTACATTTAGATCTATGATCCATTTTGAGTTAATATTTATGAAAGGTGTATAGAACATTCTGTATCTAGATTTATCTTTTGCCTGTGGATATCCAGTTGTCCTAGCATTCTTCGATGAAAAGACAATCCTTTCTCCACTGAATTACTTTTGCTCCTTTGTTAAAGATCACTTGACTCTATTTGTGTGCGTCTATTTCTGGGCTTTCTGTTCTGTTTAGTTGGCCTGTTTATCTGTTTTTTCACCAATACCACACTGTCCTGATTATATAGCTTTATAGTATTCTTGAAGCTGGGTACTGTTGATCTTCTGACTTTGTTTTTCTCCTTCAATGTTGTGTTGGCTATTGCCTCTCCATATATGCTTTAGGATCAGTTTATCACTAGCCACAGAAAAGCTTGCTTGGGGTTTGATTGGGATTGCATTGAATCTACAAATAAAGTTGGAAAGAACTGGTATCTTGAACACTATTTAGCCACCTTTTACATATGCTTGACCTTTGAACAACATGGATTTAAACAGCATGGATACACTTATGTGCAAATTTTTAAAAAAAATATATAGTGGCCCTCCATATTCTGAAGTTTTGTATCTGTGGGTTCAACCAACTGCATATGCAGAGAGCCACCTTAAGTTATAGGCAGATTTTCAACTGTGTCAGTGGTCAGCATCCCAACCTTCATGTTGTTCAAGGGTCAACTCTTCATGTAATGTCTCTGTGTATTTACGTCTTCTTTTATATTTTGCATCATAGCCTTGTAATTGTCCATATATAGATCTGCTTCATATTTAGTTAACATTTATATATAAATTTCGTTTTTAGTCTGATGTTAATGGTATTGTGTTATTAATTTCAGATTCCAATTGTTCTTTGCTGGTAAATAGGAAAACAAATGACTTCTGTATATTAACCTTGTCTCCTACAACTTTTATATAATCACTTACTAGTCTCAGGAAGTTTTCTTTGTTGATGTTTTAAAAATAATTTTATGTAGACAATCATGTCTTCTGTGAACAAAGACAGTTTTATTTCTTCCTTCTCAATCTATATATGTTCATGATTCATTTTTGGTTATCACATAGTTAATTTTTTTAAAGCTGAACTTAATTCCCTCCTGATCTCAACATGCATTTCTCTATCCCATTCCATTTCTGATGCACCTAATAACAGAGCTTCAAAATACACAAAGCAAAATGTGTTAGAACTGCAGAGAGAAATCCACAATATAAAATTACAGTCAGGTTTCAAACTCTTCTCTCAACAATTGATAGAACAAGCAGATGGATATAAACAGTAAGGATATATAAGGTTTGGACAACTTTAATAACCTACTTACCTAATTGACATTTATAGAACATCACCTATCAACAGCAGAATACACATTTAGGTCTGCATAGAATATTTACCAGGACAGACCATAAAACAAATACAAATTCACTTAAAAGCATTCAAATCAGGAGAGAGATCAGCAAGATGGAGGAATGGGAGGTTACAGACCCGCTTTCTCCCATGAAGACACAAATTTAACAATACGTGGACCATTTACATTTGTGTTTCTGCACTCAAGGCAAATGTGAAACCAACTGCATCAAAGCCCTGTAAGAAAAGTCATAGCACTCATTTGCAAGTGGCTCACCCCACAGCATGACATGATTTGGGAAGAAGCTATCAGCTCCCAACTTCTCCCTGGGGAGAGAAAGGGGTAGGATGTATGTCCCGAGTTAGGACTTTTTAGGACATTGCCTGAGGGAATGGTTTCTATTTTACCTGAATCTAAGCTCTGACAGGAAAGAGTGGTTAGTTTGGAAGTTGTTGAGAACAAAGGCAATCAATGTGCATCCCAGTCCACGGTACCACAGACTGGAGCTAGGTGAAAGTCAATTGTAACAGTTTACTGCACCGTCACAGGGGCTGCAGTACAGCAGACAGATGCCAAGGGGGAACCCTAAGTACAAACTAGGAAACCTCTTCAATTATTAGATTACATGCACAAGCCCAAAAAGGTCAGGTCCCCAAATAAGGTTTAAAAGGCCTCCAGAATCTCTACCTAGAATGGTTGGAGAAAGTCCTCTTTGTACAAAACTGGGAGAGGTGGCTGGTTTTTCAAATGTGAGAGTCCTAGCAGAAGATGTTCAAAGAAACAAGGAAAATGGCCCACTGAAAAGAACAAATTAAGTCTCTTGTCACCTACCCAAAGAAACTAATATATAGATTATCAAAGAATTCAAAGTAACCATAACATAGATTCTCAGTGAATTAAAAGCGAGCACCAATGACAACTAGCAAAAATGAACAAGAACAGTAGCAGAGAAACTAGAAAGAAGACCCAAACAGGAATTCTGAAACTAAAGAATACAATAATTTAAAAATGGACTAAAAGAATCCAATATCAGACTTGATCAGCCAGAAGAAGGAATCAGCAAACTCTAAAATGGGACTTTCAAAATTTCCAAGGCAGAGGAGGAAAAGGGAAAAGAATGAAGAAAAATTAAGAGAAGCTAAAAGACTCTTGTGAAACAACGTATACATTTGGGGAATCCCAGAAGAGGAAGAAATAAAGAGGAACAGAATTTTTTGAGGAAATAATGACCTCAAAGTCACGACATTTCAGGAGAGAAATGGACAGATAAATTCAGGAGACTCAAATACTCCACCTAGAATAAATGTTGAGACCTACACTGAGACACATAATACCAAACTATCAAAAACAGACAAAGAGAACCTTGAAAGCAGCAGGAAAAAGGCAAACTTGTAATGTACAAAGAAGCTACTGTGAGGTAATCCGTAGAGTTCTCAGCTGAAACCTTGCTGGCTACGAGGGAGTGGAATAATGTATTCAAAATGCGAAAGGAAAAGAAGCTTAATCAAAAATACAACATGCTGCAAAACTGTCCTTCCATCATGAAGAAGAAATTGAGATGTTCCCAGAGGAAAACAGCTGAAGTAGTATAGCACCACTATAAGAAATGCTGGTATTTCAGCCCTTCAGGTTGATACAAGAGGATGTAAACAGCACCACAAAACCATCTGAAAATACACCCCTCCCTGGTGAAAGGAAAAGTATAGACATATGTAGAATCCCTAGTAGGTGTATAAATCACTTTTAAATGTGGTATGAATTAAAAAATGTCATTACAAATCTATGTTAATATGCAACAAAAAATAAGTAAATTCTGTCATCAGTAACAAATGATGGGTCAGATATGTAACAGGGTAGAGTTTTTATATGTGATCGAATTTATGTTATTAGATTAAAATAGCTCATTATAATTCTAAGTTGGTGTATGTAATTGTAACAGTAACCACAAGGAAAACAACATAGAATATACACAATGGGAAATGAAAAGGAAATCAAAACTTATTGTTACAGAACAGCACAGGGGTCTGGACTCCGGAGGATGGTATACTAATGCCATCCGGACCACCTATTGGGCTTGATTGTCAGCCACCAATTGGAAAGACGTCTCTCAATGCCAGAGATTTGTGAAAAGGAAAGGAAAGGTTTATTTAAAGCTATATGGACTTAAAGTAGTGACCCAATGTCCCCATTAAAATGTCAAAGTCCTTTGGATAACCACAGACACCCACAGTGCTTCCTCCTCCCCCTGCCCTAATTCAGGGTACTGTAACTCAGGAAAGGCAGCACACGTCCGTGTTTCAGGCCGCTGGCGCCATCAGCTGTGTCCCCATCCAGGCAGGATCTCAAATTACTCCAAAGCCATGTGGCACCTTCTCATGGTCTACTGGCAAAGAGTTCGTTCACCCTTCTTCCAGGCAAAGTATCTCCTGCTTCCCAGGCCACGCGGCCAAAGGGAGCACCCCAAAACCATGTGGTTCACTTCTACCAGAGCTGCAGGGGTCTGCACTCTGGCCGAAACTGCATGGTTCTTTCCTCCACCAGAGCTGTGGAGAGGGTAGGGTCACCACTCTGGCAAAGCTGCATGGCCCACTCTCCTTCACATGGTTGCAGGGGTCTCCACTCTGGCAAAGCCTTGTGGCTCTGTCTCCTTTCACATGGCTGTGGGGGTCCCCACTCTGGCAAAGCCACGTGGTCAGAAGCATGTGGCTTTCTCTCCACATGGCTGCAGGGGGCCCCACTCTGGCAAAGCCTCTTGGCCCCCTCTCCTCGCCAAAGCTGCAAAGGGGTCTGCACTCTCGCTAAGCCTCGTAGTTCTCCTTCCTAAAGCTGCGCGGGTCCCCACTCTCTTAAATGGCTGCTGTGCCTGGGTTTAAATCCCTGCACCAGTCCTCCTTTGCAGCCCCATTTCAGACTCCTACAATCATGACACCTGCCAGCATCCCTGCATTATTCCAAAGTAACTGGGCTGCCATCATGAGTCTGGGTAGGTGTGGCCCCATGTCGTCGAGCCAATCATCTCCAAGCTCTCACACAGGCGCTATAACTCAGGTGACCTGCCCTGAGTTATGTCTTGGGTGGAAGTCACGTCCATCCTTCTGGCTCAGGGCATGGACACAGCTATTTAACATATCTATGCAATCAAAGAAAGGTTATAGATATGTTAAATGACCATGCCAGAGGTTAGCTGCAAAGCTGTTGGTATGCAAAACAGTTCTCAAAGGCCGTGCTCCATTTGTCCCTTCCCCCAACTCACACCTGTTGGGGGGAAGGGATGAGGACATCTTAATATTTCTTGGACACCTTGAGTTCTGGACCCCATTCCAAATTCCTTTTTGGGGCCCCCCTCTTGGCTGCACCCTGTATCACTATCATTACAAAAAGATCAATAAAATACAAAAAATTATGATAATAAAGGTAAAGGTGGGGGAAAATGCTAAAAAGACATTTAACAAAATGGCAATACTAAGTCCTTTCCTGTCAGTAATTACTTTAAATGTAAATATTAAATGCTCCATTTAAAATACATTAATTGCCTGAATGGATGAGAAAACAAGATCCAACTATATGCTGCCTACAAGACACTTTAGAGCTAAGGAAACACCTGATCTCAGTGAAAGGATGGGAAAAGATATTGCATGAGCCCTGGCTGGTGTAGCTCAGTGGATTGAGCACAGGCCTGCGAAGCAAAGGGTCACTGGTTCGGTTCCCAGCCAGGGTACGTGCCTGGGTTGCAGGCCAGGTCCCTGGTGGGGGACACATGAGAGGCAACCACACATTGATGTTTCTCTCCCACTCTTTCTCCTTCCCTTCCCCTCTCTCTAAAAGTAAATAAATAAAAATTAAAATTAAAAAAGATATTGCATGAAAACACGAATCTAAGGAGATCAGTGTGGTCATACTATGTCAGAAACTGTCTTAAGGGATAAAGAAGGGTATTACATAATAATAAAAGGATCAATTCACCAGTAGTATACAAAAAATTATAAACATACATGCACCTACATCAGTACTCTCTAATACAAGGGTGAGCAAAAGTAGGTCTACAGTTGTGAATATGAGAGAGTGAATTGTAAGAATCATAACCTACATGTCCTTTATCACACAAACAACTGTAAACCTGCTTTTGCCCACCCCTGTCTATGAAGTGAATATTGACAGAACTAAAGGGAGAAATAGATTGCAAGGCAATAGAAGCGGGATTTCAATATTTAAGTTTCAGTTGTGGCTATAACAAGACAGAGGATCAGTAAAGAAACAGAAGACTTAAATAACACTATAGATCACTTAGCCCTAACAGACATAAAGCCCATTTTCCCTAACAATAGCAGAATACATCTTCTTCTCAAGCACACATGGAATATTCTCTGAACATGTCAGGCCACAAAACTAGTATTAACAAATTTAAGAAGATTGAATAATTCAAAGTATCTTCTCTGATCCCAATGAAATAATGCTAGAAATAAATAGCAGAAGGAAAACAGAAAAATCCACAAATATATGGACATCAAACAACTCACTCTGAAACAACCAGTAGGCCGAAGAAGAAATCACAAAAGAATTTAGAAAATATCTGGAGACCAGTGAAAATAAAAACACAACATATTAAAACTATGGGATGCATGCAGCAAAAGGAGTACAAAGAGGAAAGTTTACAGTGGTAAGTTCATATATTAAAGATAACAAGGATCTCGAGTCAACAACCTAACTTTGCATCTCAGGGAACTAAGAAAAGTAACCCAAACTTATAGGAAGAGAGTAATAATAAAGATTAGAGCAGGATACAAAATCAACACATGCAAATCAATTATGTTTCAATACACTAATAATGACCAATCTGAAGAAGAGATTAAGAAAATAATCTCATTTACTATAGCATCAAAAAGAATAAAATACTTAGACATAGACCTAACTGAGGAGGTAAAATACTTGTACATTGAAAACTATAAAACATTGCTAAAAGAAATTTAAAAAATACAAATAAATGGAAAGACATCTGTGCTTATTAGCTGGAAGACAATATTGTTAAAATGGTCCTACTACCCAATGCAATCTATAGATTCAATGCAATCCTTATTGAAACCCCAATAGCATTTTTTGCAGATTACAAAAAAAAAAATCCTAAAATGCTCTTGGAAATACAAAAAAACCCAGAGCCAAAGCCGTCTTGAGAAATAAGAACAAAGATTGCACAATTCCTGATTTCAAAACATACTATAGAAAACAGTAATCAACTGGTATTTTGCATGTCTCTTCATATAGTCTTCCTTCTGTGAATGTCTGCCTCTGCGTCCAGATTTCCCTCTTTTATAAGGATATATTCATATTGGAATAGAGTCACCATAATGACTCGGTTTAGCTTGATTACTTGATAAAGACCGTATTTCCAAATATGGGCATACTCTGAGGTTCTGGGGGTTAGGATTTTGACACATCTTTTGGAGGGAACACAACTCAGCCCATAATAATACCTTGAGAAACATGACAATGAAAATACAACATTGATGTGGACCCCGGCTCGTGGGGTCTGAGGCGTTATGGATGAGACATGACAAATTCACACGGACAAATTCACCGAGTCCTGTGGAGGAAAAGGGATAGCATGGCTTCTCTCTCAAGAAGAGAAAAAGCCTTGGTCCTTGCCTTGACAAGCTTTTATTGCACGTTACATGGTGGTCCTCATTCACTATGCACAGGGTTCCTCATTTACTATGCACAGGTTCACTTTAGGTGGTTACCTTTTACAGACAACAAAGGAGAAGATGCCGCTAATCACATCACAGGAGAAGGATATTTGCAAATGCAAAGGGAAGAGTGGTTGAACTGGTTACACTTGTCCTTGGAAGGTGTAGCATGGATTTTAGGAAGTTACCTTAAGCAGATGCAATAAATGTTTGTGCCTCAGTTCAGGGTGAGGGAGTTTTAGCAAAAGCAAGTCTCATAGCAGTCTAGGTACAATGCAGGTCTGATTCCCCACGGGAGAACTCATCTGTGGATGTGGGTCCTGTGCATCTCTGAGTGGGAGCTGGGCCCACGCCACGCAGAATGGTCTACTATATTTCCCCCCTTGTTTTTAGTTAGGACCGCTATAGATCCCACAATGCTTTCTGCTTGCTGGACTCTCACACAACCCTTGGAAAATAATTTGCAAATGCAGCAAAGTACACGGAACATTATTATAATCAGTAAGCAACCAACAGTTCTGAAGACCCACATTCTCAGATTAAGCTCATCAATCATTGTCAGGCAGTAGTGATCAAATACATAACATTCAAAGAACTCTGAGGGGCCTATTTGAGTCAGGGTCAGATAGCTAAAGGGCCACAAAACTTTAAAGAAACAAACTCATTTCTGGCTTGGACCCTTATCATTTAAATTGAGGGTATTAGTAAAGCAGGTTTCACAGGATTTTGTGCATTCTTTCTTAGGCCTGATTGCCCGAGGGAACCTGCCCTTTCCAGCACAGGGCCACACCCACCTCCTGCATTGTTTCAGGCTTAGGTCAAGCAGGGGAAGTAAGGCAGCCAAGAGATTAGGAGACCTCAGCAGACAGAAAGCAGTCTAAGGCAACCTCAAACCTGAGGGGTGAGGGTCCATCCCCCCTTTTTCTGTAGTCCCCCAAGTCCTTCCCTGAGGGCCTCCTCATGATCATGCCTATCTTAGGTCATCCCTCCCTTGAAGAATCTTACCTATCACTGGCTAACCAGTCATGCAGTGGGGGCCAGGCAGGGTGAAGTAAAGTGGGCAGAGGTGGTGCTCCTGCCAGGGAGATAGGCTTCATCCTCACAGTGGCTTAGGGTCCCGAGGTCTCTCACTCAGCCTTAGCCTTGGGGGGTTTACAGTTTCTGAAACCAGGCAGGGTGGTGTCCAACATCTAATCTCCCCCTTTTTTGTCAGTGAATACAATTGTAGCTGTTAAGCCTGTGAAACCTATTTGCTGTTCCCAAATGCAATCTTAAGAAAACAACCTCTATATGTATCGTAAAGCACAAATAAGGATTAAGACAAGGTGGCATCCAAGGGCTGTCATAACCGAAACTCGTAAATTCAGTCCATTGAACCAGTTTTTAGGGTTCAGTCATTGTAGATTATTGTGGAGGGTGTGGAACATTTTTTGTTCGATAAGGCCTTCGCTCGAGCATTGAGAGTGTTGATGTCCCCTGATGTGGTGGGGACACGCCTAAAGGGAACTTTGTGAGGCACTGGGGCATCGTTGCCCTCTGCAGGAGGCACTTGAGCCTTGGCCCCTCTCATTGGGGCAGGCCCCATCCTCCTCCGATGGCGGACCCAGGCCTGTGAGTGATGGTGTGGGTGTCCATTTTCCTTCTGGTTGTTCAGGGTCAGCTGGGCCATCTGGTCTGCTAGGGCCCTGCTAGAGCCATCTCCCAGTGGATCTCCGTATTAAACCTGAAGATAAGGTGACTTTGGCTCTTTCTTCTGAAAGTGTTTCTCAATTGGGATACAAAGTGATTCATCCCAATTTAGAAAATTATATGTAAACATGCCTAACATAATCAAATTTGGGGGGGAGGACTAATGGCTCCTCCGTTTTTGTTAAGATTTTTAAAAGTATGATGAGCCTGTTCTATAATTGCCTGACCAGTTGGATTGTAAGGTATTCCTGCTTTATACTGGATATTCCAACGCTGACGAAAAACCTGAGTAGAACAGGCAAGGTATCCAGGGCCATTATCAGTTTTAATTTGCTGAGGTCGTCCTAAATGACTAAAGGCCTCAAGCCAATGGGCTTGTCTATTTTTAGCAGATTCCCCTGTCAAGGCAGATGCACATAGGGCACCAGAGTAAGTATCAATAGGAATATGAACATATTTGAATTTTCCAAAGGGAACCTAATGAGTGACATCTGTTTGTCAAACTATTTGAGAACTTAGTCCTCGAGGATTAACTCCTGTGGATGGGGGTGCCTTGCTAAGGGCTTGGCAATCAGGATATTCTTTAATAATTTGCTTAGCTTGGGAGCGAGGAATACTACATTGTTTTTGGAGTGCCTGGCTATTTTGATGAAATATACTGATGAGAAGCTGCTGCTTCCTGGAATGGGTAAGGACACTGACTAAGGCATCTGCATTATTATTACCATCTACCGGGGGGCCAGGCAAGCCAGAATGGGATTGAATATGAGTAATGAAGAGTGGGTGTTCTCGCTTGTCAAGGAGGGACTGTAGGGTCAAAAATAGGTTAAGTAGGTTGGGGTTAATAGAAGTCTTAATTAATGCCTGGTCTATATGCAGAGTAGTATAAACAGTATATCCTGAGTCACAGACTATATTCAGAGGTTCTTGGGGCCATTGCCGCAGGGCCATGATTGCAGCGAACAGCTCAGCCCTTGAGTAGAGGAATGTCCTGAGGAGACGAAGCTCCTCCAGTCTTTGCCCTCTTGCCAGGCAATAGCAGCCCGTCTGATTTTTCTGGACCCATCAAGAAACACAGTTCTCGCCCCAGTTATCGGCGTTGGGCTGACTTTTTCCACTAGCCTTATTCGAAGGAATGGAATGTTTTGAAGCAATTTATCTGAGGGCAGGTTAATTTCTAGTCCTCCTACAAAGTCAGCTACGCACACTGAAATTCTAAAGATTGAGCTGCCAATTGTTGTAAATAGACTTGAGTTAAGGGGACATGAATAAAGGCAGGATGGTATCCAAATAACTGCTGTGTTTGCTCATGTTGTTTTATAATAAGATGGCACAATGCAGTTATATAGGTGGTAATAGCGTGTTGTGGTTGATGAGACAGGAGAAGCCACTCTGTCATAGCTAAGTGAGGTGACAGCTGTCCTATGAGACCCGCTAGAGTACCTACGCTTGGGAAACAGAAAAGCCGGACAGGAAACTGTGAATGAATTCTAGTTAGTTATCGCTGCTGAATATGTTGATTTATCATAGTTAATTCTTGTAGGGCCTCAGAGGACAGTTTTCTAGAGAAATTAAGATCTGGGTCCCCTTTCAGGGTATTAAATAAATGAGTTAATTGTTGGGTAGGTGTTTCAAGGCTGGGTCGCACCCAGCTGATTGCTCCCAGAAGTTGTTGGAGGTGATGAAGAGGCAAATCCTTGGGTGGATTAATTTGAAGGACTTGAGGCCAAATTGTCCTATTAAAAAGAATATAGCCTAAATATTTCCAAGATTCCGAATGCTGGATTTTTTCTGGAGCAATTACTAGCCCAGGAGAGGCTACAGAATTTTTAAGAAAGGAAGCAGTTTTTGCTGAAGTATCTTGTGAAGGAGCTGTGATCAGTATGTCATCCATATAATGATAGTTGATTGAATTAGGAGACTGATCTCTTACTGGCTGAATAGCTGTATGAACGAAATGCTGGCAGATAGTTGGGCTGTTAAGCATTCCCCGAGACAAAACTCTCCATTGAAACCTCTGTAAAGGCTGAGAATTGTTAATGACTGGGAGGGAAAATGCAAAATGCTCCCAATGGTTTTCTGCTAAATGGATTGTAAAGAAACAATCCTTTAGTTTGATAACTAAAAGTGGCCAATCCTTTGGAATGCAAGCTGGATTGGGGACTCCTGGCTGCAGGGGGCCCATAGATTGGAGGGATTTATTGATTTTTTTTAGATCAGGAATAAGCCTCCATTTGCCAGATTTCTTTGGTACAACAAAAATAGGCATATTTTTTTTTTGTACCAAGGGCTGTTAGAGGGCTCAATATGACCTGCTTCTAATTGTTGTTTAACTAAAAGGCAGGTCTGCTCAAGTTGCTCTCCTTTGAGTGGCCACTGATCAACCCATACCAGCGTACTGGAGAGCCAGGTAAGCGGTAGGGGAGTTCTAAGAGCAGTGGCCACTGGGGAAAATGTGGGAGAGAGATCTGCATCCCCCACTGACTGAGGAGATCACGGCCCCAAATATTAAGGGGCATAAACAGGATATATGGTCGAGTTCTCCCTACCTGTCCTTGTGGTCTGTAACATTCAAGAGACCATACACTGACTTGTGGTTGAGAAACTCCTCCAACACCTGTGATAGGCGTTCTGCTGCCTGTTAGAGGCCATTTCCGGGGCCAAAACTGATTTGAGATAATGGAGCTGTCCGCTCTGGTATCTATGAGGCCTTGAAAGGTTTTATCCTTTATCTTTATTTGTAAGATTGGTTTATTTAATTTAATTGATTCTGTCCAAAAAACTGATTGTCTGTATTGCCGAAGCCTCCCTCCCCCCTCACTGTATTCTGAGTCTTTGAGATTACATAGAGGAGTAGAAGCAGCTGGGCAATAAGTGTTTGGGCAGGAATACATGATAACCAGAAGCTTTAAGCATGATTTTAATTTCCCCTTGATAGTCTGAGTCAATGACCCCTGGCTGAACGAAAATGCCTTTGGTAGTAATACTGGATCTCCTCAATATTAAACTGATCGTTCCTGGGAGTAAAGGTCCCCAGACACCAGTGGGAGCTATAATTACTCGATCCTGTTCCTTCAAGATAAGCTCGTTGGTGGTGACCAAGTCCAGCCCTGTGCTTCCATGGGTGGCTGCACGAAAGTCGGAAACTGTGCCTTTCCCTGCATTCCCTGATATTCATTGTGTTTCTGAAAGCTCCAATTGGGGTTGGGGGCACTGAAGCAGGCGTCCCCTTGGAAGTTTCCCTGAATAGGTTGGCTGTTTTTGTCAAATTTAGGGCTGTATCCCATTGCCCAATGCAATGCCACAGCACGGACAATCCTTTAGGCGAAGCTTGTAATTACCCTTTCCTCTTTCTGTTGTGGACGAACAGTCCTTGCGCAGGTGACCAGGCTTTCTGCACTTGTAACATCTGGGATCTCCTTATTGCAGCAGCTAAGAGAGAAGCCTTATGCTGCTCTGTGCCGACATCTCGGCAAGCCTTGATAAACTCACTGATATCTTTGGTGGTAATTCGTAGGGGTCCTATAATGGTCCTACAGTCTTTGTTAGCATTTTCATAAACTAGCTGCCACAAAAGAGATTTGGCTGCTCTGTCATTATCTATTTGCCTTTCAGTAGGTTCTTGGACACGATCAATAAAGTCAATATATACCTCAGAAGCACCCTGAAGGATATTGGTAAAGGAAGAAGTTTCCCTGGCCTGAGAATCAGGCACAGCCTTCGTCGCTCTGAGAGCAATTTGAGCACTTTGACTCAAAGCATGAGGATCAAGCCTGGCTTGAGCCATAGTGGTGGCAAAATCACTAGACCCTAGTGGCATAGGGAGGGTGACATGATTAGTCATCTGTGCATTCTTGGCCGCTTGGTGGCCGGCTTGCTGAGAGTACTCTGAATGCCAGACTGCGAACCGAGCTGGGGTTAAGACTGTCCCGGCCAGAGCAATCCAGTCACAAGGGGCCATTCTATAGCTGTCAGTGATGGCTTGAAATAGCCCATTAGTATAAGGAAACTGAAACCCTTTTTCTCTAATGCTCTTTTTAGATCCTTGTAAAGGGAAAAAGGAAGGGGTTCATGGACATTTCTTTGACCCCTGACTATACTGGGGAAGGCTGAAAGGGCATCTAACTCCCCAGCCTCTGCTGCCTGCTGAAGGCACCGTCACATGGCCCTAACAGGATATCTGTCTAAATTGTCTGGCTCTCTTGGTGGTGAGTCATCCTGCAAGGAGGAACTCTCCCAGGGTTGAAGTAAGGAGAGATGGCTACAAAGCAGGTCCTCCAGTGGTGCTGTAGGCAGAAGCTTCATAGCTGGTTCTTCCACTACATCACACACGACTTCTGTTACAGAACAGAGGTCCAAAGGGGGACAATATTTGGCCCACCCAGGGACGTCAAACACTGTTACAGAACAGTCACATACACACAGGGGCCCGGACTCTGGAGGATGGTATACTAATAACGTTCAGACCACCTACTGGGTTTGTCTGTCCACCGCCAATTGGAAAGATATCTCTCAATACCAGAGATTTGGGAAAAGGAAAGGAAAGGTCTATTTAAGGCTATACAGACTTAAATAAGTGACCCAATGTCCCCATTAAACTATCAAAGTCCTTTAGGCCAACTACTGATGCCCACAGTGCTTCCTTCTCCCCCTGCCTTTATCCGGGCTACCGTAAATCAGGAAAAGCAGCGCACGTCCGTGTCCCCAGGCCGCTGGCACCGTCAGCTGTGTTGCCATCCAGGCAAGCCTCTTCTTTCCTTCACCAGAGCTGAGGGGGTCTGCACTCTCTCCAAGCCTCGTGGATCCGCTCCTTGTAATGCTGCAAGGCGATCTGCACTCTGGCTCAGACTGCGTGGCTCTTCCCCAATGCCACCGCCGTGTCGTTCTACTCCTACTGTAACAGCACTGCACAGGGGTCTGCACTCTTTCAAGTCCGCGTGGTTCTCCCTCTTGCAAAGCTACCACAACCGCGCAGTCCTTTTCTTCCATCAGAGCTGTGAGGGGGGTCCTCACTTTGGCAAAACCGCATGGCTCCCCCTCTTCACCAAATCTTCGGGTGGTTTCTGCACGCGTTCCAAGACCACATGATTCCCCCTGCAATGGCTGCCGTGTCTGGGTTTAAATCCCCACGCCAGTCTTCCTCTGA
>PVKM010004746.1:0-50809 GCA_004027735.1 Carollia perspicillata | reverse complement strand
TTTACCAACTTATTGCCCCCTTTCTGCCTGGTCTTGTTAAGTGTCACTCTCCCCACATGACGTATTCAGCAAAGACGCAAAGGGACCCCATGCAGATCTCTGGAGCTCTTTTGTGGCAGAGCTTACTCCTTCCTGGAACTCTGTCCCGCAACTGCCAGCGCCATCGCTTCCCTGAACGCCTGTCTCGGTCTCCTCCGCTCCCTCCGAGTGAGATCACCTGCTCTGCTGGGGATTCCCTTCCCGGGATTGCAGCCTGGAATGTTCCTCCCAGTAGAAACCCAGATCTCAGGGCCCACCTTCTTTATTTCTCTTACTTCAAGGGTCACAGTCCTTATTGCCCCATGTCTGAAAGATAGTTATTTTACATATTTTTAAAAGATTTTATTTATTTATCTTTAGAGGGGAAGGGAAGAAGAGAGGGAGAGAAATATCAGTGTATGGTTGCCTCTCATGAGTCCCCTGCTGGGACCTGGCCCACAACCCAGGCATGTGCCCTGACTGGGAATCGAACCACGGTTGTTTGTTTCGCAGGCCCGTGCTCAATCCACTGAGCTACACCAGCCAGGGCTTATTTTACATATTTTGAAGAAATAGTTTTCTGTGTAGAGTGGGAGGGTAATTTCAGTTACCTCAGCATGGCTGTAGTAGAAGTCTTTTAATGGCATTTTAATAAAGTTTTGGGAAGGAGAGGAATTACATGCATGTGCTCAGTTCACTGTACTTAACTAGATGTCCTAGACTCCTGAAATATAAATATTTATGTTTAACAAATATACTTTTATCACCCAACAAAAATCTCATGTAATATAATTGTGCTATTCACAAAACAATAACAGCGTCGTTTAAAATGTTTTTTTTAAAGATTTTTATTTATTTATTTATTTTAGAGGGGAAGGGAGGGGGGAGGAGAGGGAGCGAAACATCAGTGTGTGGCTGCCTCTTATGCACTTCCAACTGGGACCTGACCTGGCCCACAACACAGATATGTGCCCTGACTGGGAATCGAACTGGTGACCCTTTGATTCCCAGGCTGGCACTCAATCCACTGAGCCACACCAGCCAGGGCTTAAAATGTTAGTACATAGTGTCCCACAGGTACAGGACGTGGGTTTGGAATTGGACCGTGAACGTACTCTTTCGTTCCTAAAACGCCTTACCACAACTGTTTGCTAGATCTCATTGAGGGATAACGTCAATGGTCTAAGCTGGTGGCCCCTGCTAAAGGGGGTCCTGGACCCCTAGGACAGGTCCTTTCCCAGCTGCCCTCCTTGGTCAGTGGCCTCACTAGATCACCTGTCAGCCCCAGGCCTACTCTTCGTAGGCAGCCCGCTGGGCCATGGCGGAGGAGCCCCGGTTAGGGGGCCTCGGTGAACAGGGAAGGAGGAAGGCGCTCCCTTCCTCAGCTGCATTCGGCCCTGTCCCGCAGGCCCCTCGCCACTCACTTGCCTGCGGCTCATCGTGTGTCCTTTCCGCTGCCTTGTGAGCTGGGCAAGGCCGGGCAGTGCGGTGACTGCTGCCTGCTCAGACGGGCTGCTGCAGCAGTGACCAGGGCTGTGTCTTCACCTCCTCCTCCAGGTGGACATCGAGCAGCTGGATCCCCGTGGGCGGACCCCCCTGCACCTGGCCACCACGCTGGGGCACCTCGAGTGTGCCCGTGTGCTCCTGGCACATGGTGCGGACGTGGGCAGGGAGAATCGCAGCGGCTGGACAGGTGGGCACCCCTGCCCCTCCCAGCCCCACAGCCGGGGTTTCCCCAGCATCTTCTCCTCGCCTGCCCTGTGACATTGCCTCTGCCTCCCCCAGTGCTTCAGGAGGCTGTGAGCACCCGGGACCTGGAGCTGGTGCAGCTGGTGCTACGGTACCGGGACTACCAGCGGGTGGTGAAGCGGCTGGCAGGCATCCCCGTGCTCCTGGAGAAGCTGCGCAAGGTGAGGGCCAGCCTCTCGGCCTCCCCACCGTAGCCCTTGAACCCTGTCTGTAGCGCAGACTTAGCCACTCTCCTTGTCATCCTCCAGGCCCAGGACTTCTACGTGGAGATGAAATGGGAATTCACTAGCTGGGGTAAGAGGGCTGACGTGGGCCTCTCTGGACCTCAGGGCTTTTGCACTTGTTGCTCCCCTGCCTGGCGCACTCTCCCTTCCCGTTGCTCTCCCCGTGGCTCCTGATCGTTCAGTTCTCAGCTCAAGGCCACCAGCGAGGCCTTTACACCTGCCTCAGACACTGTCTCAGTTCCGTTACTATTACTTCCTTCACTGTGTAATGATGTGCTCATTTGTTTGTGAACTGTCACTCCTTGCTTGAAGGTGAGCTACAAGGGGGGAGGGTTCTGTCTTGTTCAGTGTTGTATCCCCAGTGACGGGAATTGTGCCTGGCACACAGTAGGTGTTTAATAAATATTTGTTGGAAGATCGGGTGAAAGGCTGAATGAGTGAATTAACAGAGTGGGGAGTTGGGGGAATGCCTTATCTCCTACCAGTTCCCTTACCCTTTCCTGGCCACACCCCTGACACCCATGCCCTGGGGCGGCCCAGGTTGGGTGGGTCAGGCAAATCCAAGCCATCCTTGACCTTCCCTTCCACCTAGTGCCCCTGGTGTCCAAGATCTGCCCTAGTGACACCTACAAAGTGTGGAAGAGTGGGCAGAACTTGCGGGTGGATACCACACTCCTGGGCTTTGACCATATGTCATGGCAGCGAGGGAACCGCAGCTTTGTCTTCAGGGGCCAAGGTCAGGCAGGTGGGAGGTGGGGCAGGGTGGGGAGGCGGGGACAGCTCCATGCCACCCCTGACCCCTGTGCTGTTCCCTGGCTGGCAGATACAAGCGCCGTGGTCATGGAGATCGACCATGACCGCCGGGTAGTGTACACGGAGACCCTGGCACTGGCCGGGCAGGACCGTGAGCTGCTGCTGGCTGCCGCCCAGCCCACTGAGGAGCAGGTGCTGAGCCGGCTCACTGCACCTGTCGTCACCACTCAGCTGGATACTAAGAACATCTCCTTCGAGAGGTGAGTGGGTATGGCCTTGGTGGCCCGGAGCAAACCTGGTGGGCTGGCCCCTCACCCGGACCACTCTGCTTCTTCAGGAACAAGACGGGCATCCTGGGCTGGCGCAGTGAGAAGACCGAAATGGTGAACGGGTACGAAGCCAAGGTGAGGCCATAGCTCCCTGGCGCCAGACCCCACCACGCTCCTGCCTGCAGGGAGCCGGGCCGGGGTTTCCTGATGACGTCTCTCAGCCTTGGAGGTGCTAGGCCTGTGCAACACTGAGGGAAGGGCGCTAGACTAAGAGGCAACTGGTGAGAATGGCCCGATTTATTGAGCACTTACTATATTCATTCAAGTCACTGGTGTGATATTTTATATGTACACACATACACGCATGTATACGTCACACACACACGTGCTCAGAACAAGTCTTTCAGGTTGGTACTATTATTATTCCCATTTTACAGGTGTCTATTGAACCTTTTCTATGGTATCCATTGAATACTCACAGCAACTCTGTGAAGTAGGATATGGGCCCATTTTATGAGGAGAAAATGGAGGCTTGGGGTGGTTAAATGACCTACGTGAGGTTGCACAACACTAAGTAACCACTGAGGTTCAGGCCCTGGCTGCCTAACCCCACCGCCAGGCCTACACCCGTAAGAAGACTGGGTTGGTTACTCTGGGCCCCCCATACCCACCAGGTGCCCCTACTGAGTGAAGGGACCACCAGGTGCTGCAGGGTTTGGACTGCTTCCTCCTGAACGCCTCCCCTGGTTCTGCAGGCTGGGCCACGGTGTGCGTGTTGTTCCCACGGCCCGTGCTCCCCACGGCAGAGCGCGTGTCTGGCGCACTCTGTTATAACTGTCCACTTTCTTGTCTCCTCAACGGAGGTGTGAGCCTCGGGAGGCTAGGGGCCGCGTCTGGACGAGCTTGTTCGCCACTGTAGCCCCGACGCCTGCCTCAGTGCCTGGCATGTAAAGGCTGCTCACAGAATGTTTGTCGAGTGAATGAGAATGAATGACTTCATGTGTTTACTTGCCCAGAGGCCTGGGGATTTGAGCAACAGCTTCTCCTCCCCTGTCCCAGACGCTTTCTTGCAGGAACTACTACGAAAGCCCGGGCGGGGCCGGCAGGGTACCAGAGCTGTCTTTGAGCCCGTTCTTCATCTTTCCCCAGGTATATGGGGCATCCAATGTGGAGCTCATCACCCGAACACGGACAGAGCATCTTTCAGAACAGCACAAGGGCAAGGTCAAAGGTAATGACACAGAGGCACATGGGGGGAGGTGTGAGGAGCCAGTTTCCACTTCGGCACCTCCAATGGTACTGCCTCTGACATCCCAGCAAAAACCCGGATGGTTTATGTGGGCAAGTAGTTATGTGCCCAGTCCTCATGGCTGGTGGTGGCTGCCCAGCGCCCTGCCAAGGTGACTCTAAAGTAGCATTTGGGCTCTATGGGGAGGAATGATTACTAATGTCTGCATTAGATTTGGGAAGCAAGAGAAATGCCACGTATGCTTTTTGATGGCCATTCTAGTGAGACGTACCGTAGGGAGAAAGCCAGGGGCCCCTGCACTGAATCTCTGTGCCCGCTGACAACTACACCTGACTTCCTGGGCGTCGTTTAGTCTGCTGAAGTGCAGAGATCTACTTCCCACCTCACAGGGGAACGAACTGATACTGAAGTGCCTGAAGGAAAACACACACGCGCGCGCGCGTACCCCAAAACTGCTCACGGAAAGCAGATCTTTTTTGTCCACTGTCATGAACCTGGAGAGGGACACTTTTGGACGTTTCTCCTGAGCTCCAGGCCTGTTTTCTTCCAGCTGTCCTTCTAATGGCCCTAGCCCTGCCGCTGGTGTCCTCAGTCACTTTCAGATGATGGTGCCTGGATGTGCGGTGTGGGTAAACAGTGCCCCTGCCCTCCAGGAACCAGTGTCCTCCCTAGGTCTTGGCTGCTGTCACTTCTGAGGGCCACAATATCCTCTGAGATGGCACATTTCTTATAGGTTGCAAGACACCCCTGCAGTCCTTCCTGGGAATTGCTGAGCAGCACGGGGGCCCCCAAAATGGGGTGAGTGTGTGCCAGGGGTGCCCCTTGGTGGAATAGTATGGGTATGGCTCAGGAGAAGGCCTGGGAGGTGTCCTGCTTAGCATGGCCCGTGGACCTCTTTTCCACAGTGCCCAAGACCATGTCAGCTCCACAGTGGCAGGGGGGACAGCTCGGGGGCTGTAATACCAAATGGCTGGCCAGGCATCAGGGACTGAGAAGGGCTCACGGGCCCCTCCCCATGTGGTACAGACCCTGATCACCCAGACTCTGAGCCAAGCCAACCCCACTGCCATCACCGCAGAAGAGTACTTCAACCCCAACTTTGAGCTTGGCAACCGTGACATGGGCCGCCCCATGGAACTGACCACCAAGACACAGAAGTGAGGTCCCTCGCTGGTGCTGGGGAGGGGTGGGCAGGGCAGGATGGGACAAGGGTTCCGGAAGGTTCTGGGAGGCCATCGCTTCTACAGTGGCCCTCACACCTTGGGATCCTGGGGGGGGCAGGTTCAAGGCCAAGCTGTGGCTGTGTGAGGAGCATCCCCTGTCCCTGTGTGAGCAGGTAGCCCCCATCATTGACCTCATGGCTGTCAGCAATGCGCTTTTTGCCAAGCTCCGGGATTTCATTACCCTGCGCCTGCCTCCTGGCTTCCCTGTCAAGATTGGTGAGACCCCCATCCCCATTTCCCCATGGCTGCTGTTGTAGGGGCGGGGTGGGGCTTAGATGAGCAAAAGGGTGAGGCGGGGCTGAGGTGTGAGTGGCGGGTCGTGGCGCCTGATGGCTTCCTCGTCCTCAGAAATCCCCATCCTCCACATCCTAAATGCCCGCATCACCTTCGGGAACCTCAACGGCTGTGACGAGCCGGTGCCTTCGGTGCGAGGCAGCCCCGGCAGTGAGACCCCTTCCCCAGGCAGCGACTCCTCCAGTGTCAGCAGCTCCAGCTCCACAGGTGAGCCCCGGCCCCCTCTGAAGTCACCCCTCTCTCCGGCCCCTCACCCGAGCCTTCTCTGCCCCTCCCGGGGGAGCCACTCTGACCGCGGTCTGCCCTCAGCCTCCTGCCGTGGATGTGAGATCTCCCCGACCTTGTTCGAGGCCCCCAGAGGGTACAGTGTGCTGGGAGGCCAGCGGGAGATGGCGACCCGAGACGACGATGACGACCTTCTGCAGTTTGCCATCCAGCAGAGCCTGCTTGAGGCGGGCAGCGAGTATGACCAGGTACGTGCCCCGTGGATGCAACAGGCCGCCTGACTGCGGTGCCACCAGAGCCGACAGGCCCACGCCCTCTCCCTCCAGGTCACCATATGGGAGGCGCTAACCAACAGCAAGCCAGGCACTCACCCCATGTCCTGTGAGGGTCACCGACAGGACAGGTCAGTGTCCTCCAGGATTTGGAGATGCCTACCCGCCCCAAGCAGAGTACCCCAGTACTCTGTCGCAGTGGGTGAGGACACTGCCCACTGAGCAGCCCCTGTTGGCCCAGAGAAACCGTGGTACCATCACCAGGGACCCTACTGGAATCGAGGTGGTTTCCAGCATATGCTTTCCTGATGCTGGGTGGGTGAGCAGTACTCCAAAAGTGCCTCCCTTACAGGGACCAGGCCTCGTGGCCTGCAGACCTTCACCAGGCAGGATGTCAGGGCCCGGGTTCTAGAAGATGCCCACACGCACTGGCTGCCGTCTGCTGGGAGGATAAGCTTTGCAGGGGCTGGGATCTGCCACAACCGGGTGGGAGCCAGGGAGGCGATGCAGGACAGGAGGGTGCAGGCCTGGTCTGTCCTGGGACCTTCCCCCTGGCTCCTGGCCGGCTCCCTGGCAGTTGTGCCCAGAGCCCTAGATGTGTCTTCCTTGCCCCCAAAAGTGCCCCGCCCACGCCACAGCGCCAGCCTGCGACCCCCAGGGCGGTTCCCAGCCCTCGGCCCAGCCCCAGCCCTGGCAGCCGCGTGTTCCGGAGCTACGATGAGCAGCTGCGGCTGGCCATGGAGCTGTCTGCGCAGGAGCAAGAGGAGCGGCGGCGGCGTGCGCGCCAGGAGGAGGAGGAACTGGAGCGAATCCTGCGGCTGTCACTGACCGAGCAGTAATGCCACTGTCCGGCCTTCAACCATGCCACGCGAGCCCCGCCCTGGAGCGAGACACGCCCCGACCCACGCGCACTGTGGCTAGAGACCAGAGCCACCGCCTCAGGGGCAGAGGGGCGCACCACGCCCCAGACAAGGAGGGGTTCGACATGGCCGCCCGGGTATCTTTCCGGGCCAGGGCCCTGGAGGCAGCTGGCACGGCCAGGTCCCCCTGCTTTGCTGTGTCCTGACCCTGAGCCCTCCCCCCTGGGCCCAGGCCTGGCCCAGGGCAAAGCCAGGCGGTCCTGAGTGGGAGACCGGTCCTTAGAGGAGCAGTGTCCACATCCTGGCTCCTTCTGGCTCGCCCTACTTTCTGTTCACTGACCCCACTCCAGGACACTGCCCGTGAAGCCTTCGCATTTCCGCTCTTCACCCCTGGAGGGCAGCTGCGCTCCCCACGTGCTGGGTTGCTGCTTTGTCCCAGACACAAACCGGCACATCCAGGGCCCGGCCCTTCCCCCACCCCGGCATTTCAGCGTCAAGTGCACTTAGCGGGGTGCCCGGCTCCCCCAGCCCTTACACCCCTCCCAGGTCTCAGGGTGGTCGCAGCTTCAATTTGGGCGGCCAGAGGTTAGAGACCCCTTCCCCAAGACATGTTTTTGTGATCAAGGAGGGTGCCCAAGTTGGCCCCCAGTCCTGGGCAAGGCCTGACTCGCACATGCTGTCTGGGTGGGGCGGGGGCGGCGGGGGGGGGAGGGGGAGTCGGGCTGGGGCAAACACTGGACCCTATACTAGATGCACAGAGAGGGGTTGCCCAGTGCCCTGGCACCACCACCCAACCCTTCCCACCGGCTGCTGCTAGCCCTCTGTGGTTGTGTGTCCCACTCGCCCCCACCCAGGGGCTGACTCTAAAACCCTTCATCCAATGGTGCTAACCCCCGGCTCTCCCCTGCCCTGCCCCACCCCACCCCCCCAGAGAAGCACAGACCGCGCCAGGGGCGGGGGCCCACAGCACACTCTCCCGGGTTCTCCCTGGCTGGCCTTCCTGGCTCAGCCAGTGAAGCTCAGAAAGGACACAAAAGGAGTGGGAGAAAACAAAGAGAAACTGTTCCTCTTATCCCCTTCCCTGATGCCAGGGGCACCAGACTGATTCTGAGGCACAAATTAAAGAGGCTTCAAACCTGAGGCTTTTCCTACCTACCTTTACTGGGGAAGAATGCCCACCTGCGTTCTGGGGGTTCCTTCCGACCTTCCGTGTGGGGAGGGCTCTGAGGCAAGAGGACGCCTGGTGGGTCCTGAGCCCAGGGCAGTGTTGCGTTTGTCCCCAGGAGCTTAGGGGTAGCATTCATAGAGACTGGGCGGGTTTTGCCTTCCTCACCCCCCATCCACGCAGGAGGCACAGACTGAGCACTTAGTAAACAGTTTCATTCGGTTATGTCTTGTTTTCCTCCTAGAGTCAAGGCCACGGCAGAGGACTGGGGGTGGGGGGTGGCATGGGGGGACATGGTGAACCTGCTCCCTCGGGCCAGTTCTCTCAGATGTTCTGCAGAGGTGCCAGGAGGAAGCTGCCCTCTCCCCTGCAGGTGGGAAGAGACCCCTCTGCTGGGCGTGGCCAGTGGGGCCAGCTCTACAGCCACAGGGTTTTATACATAGACCTGGGGTGATGCCTGTTCGGTTTACCACTCATGATGGTGGAGCCAAGTGCGCTGATTAGAGGGAGTAGCGCTATAATTTCCCCCAGCCAGTGTGGGGACGGACACCCAACGAATCGTCACTCTTTTGAGGTCAAGTCCAAGTTCTCCAAATATCCCCAAGCATCCCGCTAATAACTAAGTTCGTCCTCTGCCCTGAGTGAGAAACAGAGGGGGACACCGTCTCACCGTGCAGCACCATTGCTGAGGTCCTGTGGCCCCAGCCTCGCAAGGCCAGTTCCTGCTGAGTTCTGGGCGAGGCGCACAGCCCCGCGCTTGCACGTCTCTGAGACGTTCCATTCCTCTAGGCCTCCTGGGGTGAGGGGGAGTTCCATTCCCAGCCCAGAGACGTGGGCTCCCGAGTTCCAGACCAAAACCCCGGGCCAGCTGAGTCCAGGCAGCCGGCCCAGCCTGGACCTCCGGGCTCGGAGCTGTCCCCGGGGCGCTAGTCCGTGCCGTCCACCAGCTCGCACAGCATGTTCTCCAGGGCCGTGATGCGCTGATCCTGGGCCTGCACCTGCTCTCGAAGGGCCTTGATCTCCTCCAGCAGTCTCTCGAGGGTGTGCTGCTGCTGGGCGCAGAGGACAGAAGAGGCGGTGTGGGCCTAGGGGGCGCTTGGGGACGAGACTGGGGGGAGCCGGGCGGGATCTTACCGTCAAGGGGCTGTCGCTGGCTGACTGGCTGCGGCGGGGGCCGGAGGGCGGGCGCACGTCCAAGATGTTGGGCTTGGTGACTCGGAGCTCTCGGTGCTTGGGGGGCACGTAACCATCCCTCAGCGACACGAGCACAGGTTCGGCGTCCTGGCCCGACAGCCACTCGTCCGCTTCTAGGGCCGGCTCGGGGCCGGGAGTGTCTGGATATAGGTCGTCCTGGAACAAGTCTGACTGCGGGGGCAGGGGAACGCCAGGGCGAGTGTCAGCAGGACCTGCTCCGCCCCCTCCCACCTCGGAGCCGCGCCCAACTCCTCTCCTGGCCCCTCACCTTGCGGGGCACAGTCATGATGATAGGTTCACACTTTCTTTCGTGCAACTTGTAGAACCTATAAAGGAGTGTGGGGTTCAGCACCCCCGCAAGCTGCCACTCCCTTAACTTCTACCTGGGACCAACCGGTTAGAGGCCAACACTTGCGGAGTGCCTGTCAGACATAGCACTTTAAACACATTGTTGGTCCGGCTGGTAAAACACCTCAGCTGGGGTGTTTGTCATCATTTTACAGATGAGGAAACTGAAGTTCAGAGACTGTCAAGCTAGTTAGTGCTGGGACTGGCACTGGAAGCAAGGTCGTTTGACACCCTCCTCCCCACTCTTTCCCAAGACCACACTGTTGGGGAAACCCTCGTGAGTTCCCCGATGGGAAGAGGGGACAGGCAAGCGGGAAGAGCAGAGGCTGCTGACCGGGCGATCTCGCATTTGCTGACATCCAGCCCCCGTTTGGGCATGAAACCCATGCCCCTCTGAGGCTCCTTGCTGCTGAACGTGTTCAGGTAGTGCACGAAAGGTGGTTCGTCGGTGATCTCAAAGTACCGGATGCTGCTGTCGCCCTGCAAAACCAGCTGGTTCAGAGACGCACCCCGGCAGGGGCCCTCCACCTCGGTCCAGCCCCCCGTTCTCCCCCCGCCCCCAGCCCCGAGGCACCTTGCCACACAGGTAGATGATGCTGGAGTCGGAATCGTAGAAGGGCAGTAGGACCCCGTTGCTAGTGTCCATTTCCTGCAGTGCCACTGGCTCCTCGAAGTTGTTCTGCCCGAGCACAGGGGGTGTGACCAGTGCAGTCCCGCATGCTGTGCTGCTTCTGGGTCCCCTGAAGCCCCAGTACGATTCCTGCGCACCCCAAACCTCATGCGTTCCCACCGCAGTTCTCGTGAATTCAGCAGCAGGCCCCGCCCCTGGAAGATCCCTCCCAGTGCCCCGCACACGTGCCCCTCGCGCCGCCGCATGCAATCACCGCAAACCACCCCCGGGGACTCGGCATCACCAGGTGGGGGCGCCAGCGTGGGCTCCTTCAGGCGACGCAGCAAAACTGGGCAGAGGGGTGGGTGTGGGGATGGTAGGCGCTGCAAAGAGGGCAGCAGCCCCCATCCCTGTCCAGGTGGGCATGCCCTGCGGGTGGGGGGCGCCTGGCCCCTCTCCCGTGATGCCAGTCCCGGGGCACACACCCCAAGCTTCCAGCTGCGTTACCGGGTCCCACAGGCCCAGCTCTCGCTGGCTCATGCGGGTGAAGCCCGTAGTGAAGATATGACCCTGGCGCGTGAAGATGGCCCGCATGGGCCTCATCCCCTCGTGGGCAGCAAACCTCTCCTGGGGGTAGGGGGGAGACAGGGAGAGGTGTCACCCAGCTGCCTGCTCTGGGGATCTTGGGGGGTCGAGCAACCAGCTTGCAGACTTAGGTATGGGAGGGGGCGGAGACAAAAGGGGGTCTAAGTACTCAGCTTCCGGGGGCCCTGGCTGGCTCCGGGCTTGCGGAGCGTCTGGGCCCTGAGAGAGCCGGAGGCGTGCATCTCTCAGCAGATGGTGAGCCCTCCAGCGCCCTCGGAGGCTGACCCCTAGAGCAGGGGATGTCTGCTGGTTTCTCGGGGACGCAGCGAGGCTGTTCCCAGACGGGCACTTCCCGCTCCGCTTCAGCCCTCTCGGGCACCGGCCACCGCCTGGGAGAGCGCTCCGGGCTGACCTAGCGAAGTAGCGAGCGCAGGCGCCCGGCGCGGCCTGGCCTACCGGGTCCCAGAGCGCGAGTTGCCGCTCACTCATCCTGCTGAAGCCGGTGCTGAGTAGCTTCCCGTCTGCAGTGAAGACGGCCCGCAGCGGGCGGGCGCCCTCGTGAGGCCGGGCTCGCTCCTGCTCGCGGGGTTAGTGGGTTAGAGGGCCCGTCGGCCGCGCGCACTAGGCCCAGACACACATGCACGTACCCCGCGCTCCCCACGTTAGGCTGAGGCTGAGGAGGCAGGTGCAGCCACCCTCCCGGAGCACCCAGCGGGGACCAGCAATGCAAGAGGGTTGCCCCTTTTCCCCAGCCCAGCGAGTCAACTAGGGCGGAAAGGGCCCGGCCGCGAGCCAGTGTCAGGCCCCTGCCCCTGGAAGATAGCGCTGGGTACCGGCTGAGAGGAGAAGGGTCCGGGAGGTCGGGTTTCATGCAGGTTCTAGTGGGAGGGTAGTTTGCAGCTTTCCCCCTTCTCAATCACAAATCGAGGAGCCCTCCTCCGAGCCCCTGAGATGGGGAGGGGAGGGGAGGGAAGAGGAGTGGGGCAGAGCACTGGGGGCTCCGGGCTTACTCGGGGCAAGGAGCTGTGGTTGCAGACAACGTGGGTGGTGGTGGTGGTGGGTGGGGGTACTGGTCTCCGCGGATGGGGTCAGGGAGGTGAGAGCTGGGACCAGGCGCTCAGAGGATTTAGGATGCAGGGGCCTCACGGTCGGCCCCTGGGGTAGGGGTTGGGGAGTGGGCAGGCCAGGCACTCACCGCCACCACCTGGCCCTTGCGGGGATCGATAATGCGCAGGGTCTTGTCCTTGCAGGTGGTGGCTAGCAGGCTACCGTTGCTGTTCCAGCACACACTGTGGATGATGTCCGGGTGCATGTCGTCCAGGCTCAGCAGCACCTCCCCAGTGCCCACATTCCAGATGATGATCACATTGTCACTACCTGCCCAGAGTGGCCATGTATCATCACCCGGGGCCCTGCCTTTGCCACCCCCGTCCTCAGTTCTGCAGCAGGGACCCCTCTCTAGGCCCCCAGACCTGCACTGAGCAGGACATTCCGGGCAGTGGGGTGCCAGCAGAGGATGCCCACACGCTTTGAGTGGCCTTCTAGTGTGATGATGGGTTCTGTGATGTTGCGCATAGGAGTGTAGTCTGGAATCTGCCACACCTGGGTAGGAGGAAAAGGCAGAGGACGGGTGGGATGAGGAGCCACTTTGTGCCTCTGCTCCTGCCTTGCTTCCCCTCCTCAACCCTCCAATCCTACTGGGTTTCTTGAGTGGTGCCAAATGCACGGCAAGATGCGACAGTGTCCGCCTGGGTCAGACGCAGCTGGGAGCCAGGAGGGGGCACTGCCAGCTCTCCAGAGACCTCCCTGCTCACCCCAGCAGGGAGACTTCAGAGCACTACCCTCCTGCTCTTCAGGCCCCAAATTGGCCATGGCTATAATTAGTCCTGAGCAGTGCATGCTGGGAGGGGGTGGGCATGTAGCTAAAAATAGCCTGGGAGCTGGGTAGGGCAGGGCCCTGGGACCCAGCACCCCCTTACCACCTTTCCCAGAACAGGTGAGGCAGCCCTCCCTGCTTCCCCCACCCAACTACCCATCAGCTTCCAACTGGCTCCTACCATGATGGTGGTGTCATCTGAGGCACTGGCGATGACATTGTCATTGTGTGGGCACCAGTCAATGTCCAGCACAGGGGCAGTGTGCCCGGTGACCAGCGGGTAGTTCTTATCCACTCGCCCTGTCTGGAGGGGTCAGAGAGGGAGATGTGGGGCCATTCTCCTGTGTGATTTTTGGGAGCAGGCAGTGACCCTGTTTACATCTCAATTCTCTATCATCTATTTTCTCTTCGCAGACCCCTCTCTGCATTTCCACTCCCACCCAGCCTACTTCTCCTACTTCACTGAAGGTAGACAGAGCGGAAGTCATCTAGCTGCAGAGAATCAGACACAGAGAAGTCAGATGACTTAACCGAGGACCCACCGCAAGACACTGGTAGAGCCAAGACTTGAACTCTCGGTCCTGTGCTCTTCCAAAGCACCTACTTGGAGGAGGCTGTTTGTGAGCCTGTTCCCCCAGTTGGGATGTCAATGGGGAGCCCCTGGTGGACGAGGTCAAGGTGAGATAACACACAGGGCAGTGCCCGACGGTCCTTTCCTAGCCACCTTTGGCAGATCTCCACCTGTCACTGGTTTACCTTGGAATCACAAGCAGCGGGCAGTCCTGGTGCCTGTTACCCCTCAACCTCATGGGGCCCGTCTATTTTTGGTCTTTATGGGCTGTTTGTGGGGGCTTTTTGCAGGGGCTGGCACTGGCCCAGACTGTAGGAGAGAAGGTGGCTGTGTGGCACTAGAATGGCAGTTGTAACTGGGGGAGGAGGTGGCTCCAGCTGTAATTTGAGCCCTGGGGATGGTGTCCTTGGATGGTGTCTGCATTGTCCTGGAGTGAGTCACTGGCTATTGTCAGGCCTCTTCCTGCCACCTGTGGGGCCTCCCCTAACAAGGTGTAGGGGCGGAATCCAGGTCAAGGGTATATGCTTGGGGTGGAGATGGCCGAGGGGCTTGAGGATACTCAGCAAAGGTGGCGATCTGTGCCTGGCCCCCATCCCTGGGGTAGGGATGGCTCTGGCCTTATGTGTTGTGTCTCCCTGAACTTTGCTCTCATTCTACCTTACTGTAAGGACCTCAGGGGGGAGGTGGCCAGGGACTCTGGACAGACAGAGCCTGACTGCCTTCTGTGTGAGGCCGTGTGGTGTGCTTTAATCAACTGGTCATCCTGGGCTAGGGAGAAAGCTTCCCCAAAACATGAGAGGGTGTAACATTAGGAGAGACAGGAAGAGAATCTGGCCAGACTCTGATTCCACTGCTTCCAAACTGTCTCCAACACCCCCTCCTGGGCCCTGCTGGGAACAGGGTGCTGGGCTGTGAGTGGGTGCAGCCATTGTGATGCTGCTGCTTTGGGAGGGCTGAGGGAGCCTCCCAGTGGGTCTGTGAGGGCTTGGGGAACAGGGAGCAGCCAACCCAAACACACAGCCCTCCTGGCTGAGGAATGGAACTAGGTGAGAACAGAGGCTGCTGCCAGGACTCATCCCCACGGGCCACGGCCAGTGTTCTCCCACCAGCTAGCTTCCTTCCCTCGTCCCTCACCTTGGCCAGGGGCAGGACGATGAAGGCACCTCCGCCTCCAGCCTCCACAATAATGGCCAGGAATTTGGGGTTGACGGCACAGAAGGAGCTGTCCCACGTGACCTTGGACACGCGGATGTCCTCGTAGGCCTGGTCAGCCTTTGCCGCCTGCCCAAACACATGGCGAAACTTGCTCTGCCGCACCACGCGCCGGCTCATGGCTGGGGGCTGCGATGGAGGATCTCAGCGCCCAGAACCGCCTCTGCTCCTTAGTCCTGTAAACAGTGGGAGGGAGGAGGAGTGTGTGTGTGGTGGTGGTTGGGGAGGGTGGCAGGCAAGAAGGGTTATCTGGCTAAGAATTGGGTATAAATTGATACAGAATCTGGTCCTAGAAGCAGGGAGATTTCTTCAAGGTGATTAAAGCATGGAAAAGTTCTTTACCACCTATGAAGTGCTGCTTAATGCAAGGAGCTAGGATTTGGGTGGGGTCTGACTTCTTGAGACCCAGACTGAGGGGACACTGGGCCCAAAACCTTCCTGGAAGTTGAAATGGTTTGGGGAGGAGCCTCAAAGCCAGGCTTCCCTCCCACTGCCAGCTTTGGATAAGCATCTCTTCACAGAAGTGTTTTATCCCCTACAGGCACCTTGTCCAGAATCAGAGGGCTTGGCCCTCACATCTCGGCTCAAAGCCAGCTAGGACTGCAGCTGCCCCCAAGACCTGCTTCTCTGGCAAAATTCAGGCAGATGAGGTTTTGCCTTTTTCTAAAACTTTGCCAAGAAGTTCCTCCTATCAGCTAACCTGTGTCCTTTCTGCTATTGTTTCCATCAATTTCCTCCCATGTCGTTTTGGGGGCAGAGCATAAGGTGAGTCATCTCTTTTCTTTCCACTCCTCTCTGTACTGTCTTCTCCAAAAGGCCCTAAGTGTGGTCTTCTGGCTTTTGCCTACATACTTTAGGTCCTGCTTCTCTGACTCCTGTATTCTACTAAACCCTCCTGGGGTGGAGTGCTCCACCTTCGGGGACCAGATCTGCAGGAGAGGGGAGGGTGAGGTGCCTTTTCTTCAGCCAGGGCCTGCCCTGTGCTCTTCTTCAGGGTCACAAGGGGCTCTTCCAAAGCCCCAGCCACTGACTCCTGCCCCCTACCGAGCCCCGGGCATCCCCATGTCCTTCAAGCCGCTTCTGCAGCCCCGGGCCTAAGGCCTGGCCTCCCCGCACCCTCCTCCGGCCTCCTGTCCCAGCACTGTGTTCTTGTGAGACGAGGTGTCTGCACCCTGCGGGCACGTGGGCCACTGTCCGTCCAAATATAGACACCAAGTCTGCCCCGCCGGGACCGATTTGGGCGTCCGGGGGGAGGGGGCGCAGACCTGTGCCCCCGCAGGAGACCCCGCCCGCTCTGGTATCCGCGGTGGCGGCAGGGGGTAGGGAGGGTACCTGGTCCTGAGCGGGCAGAGGGGCGCTCACGCTGCGACAGCTCTGCGGAGGGGCCTGGGGGCGCGCCGGGGCCGAAGTAGGCGTCAGGGCGCCGGAACTGCCTCTCCGGGGGTCCGCGGCTGTTCGACTGCGCTCTCCGGCCGCTGCTTGCGGCTCTCCGAGGCCCTGCGCCCCTGCAGTCCCAGCTGCTGCTGCCATCAACCTGCGAAGGCGGCGCCCAGACAGGGGCGGGACCAGGAGTGCCCCGCCCCCCTCCCGCGGCGGGAAAGTCGAGCGCTGCGGCCTCTGCCCGGCCAGTGAGTCGGCCTCGGAAAACTGTCAAAAGTAATCGCGCGTGTGCGCGCTCCTTCCCGGAGATCAGCCCCGCCCAGGTGTGGTGGGGAGGCCTTTGTTCCCACAGCCAGAGCTGGGCGCTGAGGGAAGAGCGGACGAGGAGGGGGCACGCTCCTCTCAGAGCTGGCAGCCAGGCAAGATCAGGTGCCTTCGCGCTGCATTCCTGCTGCATTCGCATTCCCAATTTAGCCCGCTCCCGGGCCGAGGCTGTGGGACTGCACCTCCAGACTCTCTTGGGGAGAGGTCCCGGAAGATGCTCTGGGGAGAAAAGTGAATGGGCCTTGACCCTCTGGGAACAACAGTTCAAGGGGAGCAGCTGGCACAGGTCTTTGGCCCATCAAATTTTAGACTCCCAGCCTGACTTCTAATGTCTCCTGGGCCTTGTTTGAATTGGTGCCAGCCTCTATTCCAGGAAAAACCCCTTCTCTTCCCAATCCCCTCAGGACCCAGGGATCTGAGTAATGACCAAGGTTAAGGAGATGAAAAATCTGGTCAAAATACCGCCAGTGAAGAACAATTTTTCCCTGTGTCTGCAGTCTACCGGGTGACCGCGCCCTCTGCCTAAATCTCTTCCTTTGGATCATAAGGCCCGGGAGGGCGGCAGCGTGGAGCCAGTTATGACTTCCCACTCTCCAGGGAACAACTGGGGATCAATGGAACACGGCTTTCCAGAGGGCGGAGATCAGCATTCAGCAAAGGGGAGGGAAGATGGTTGGAACCTCGAAGGCTCCTTTGTTTCTTGGGGAGAGTCTAAGTGCTACGGGTGGAAGGTGGAAGTGGGGCTCTTGCAGTGTCTAAAGGAAAAGGATTTCCTGAGAACCGAGTGGGAGGATGTCCCTCTGTGGTACGGTTTATTGATGATGTACTAGTAAGTGGGTTCCCCTCCTGACTTCCCAATGGCCTGTCTCGCCACGAAAAAGTCCAGTCTCGTCTTCAGTAGGGCGAGCATGAAGGCCACTGCCCAGGTTTTATGCTCCATATTGAAGTCCAGTCCAGTCCAGCATCAGGCTAGCTTAGCGTGTGTTTCCAGCTGCAGTCCAAGTGCTGGCCTCCTGGAGGCCATGGAGAGAACAGGTGTGTGCACCATGTGAGTGCAGGTCACAAACAAGAGAGCGCTTTTTTTGTTCCACAGGGGTTATAACTAGGAGCTTGGGTTTGGGATGGACCAGGTGCTTTCTCAAAAGAACCAATCAACTTTCCAAACTTTCGTGGGCTTGGGTAGGTTTATATCCCCTAGTTAGACTGACAGTCCTCTATGGTCCAGCACCTCCTCTCGTGCCCCCAACAACCTGATACTGGAAGGTGGGGGAGGAAGGAGTGTCAATTCCCTTGGTGGGGCATAATGCCGTGGGCCCCTGGGGCGTGAAGCTGTAGCTTCCTGGTGAAACAAACAGGCTTCTGCTTCCCATTTTATTAAGCTCAGTGTCTAGTTCTCTTTGCTCTTTCCTTTGTCGGTATATAGTTAGACACCAACAGTAACACAAGTGCTCAGTGGCTTGTAGAGGAATAGAATCAGAACTGTTACAGGTGCTCCAGAAACAATTCATGTAATGGGGGGAGGTCATGAGGGTAGATGAGAAGTCTCCCATCTATCTAAAGATGCCAGGCCCTGGCTGGGTGGCTCACTGGATTGAGCACCAGCCTGTGAACCAAAAGGTCACTGGTTTGATTCCCACTCAGGGCACATGCCTGAGTTACAGGCCACATCCACAGTTGGGGGCGTGCAGGAGGTAACTGACATATCTCGCACGTTGATGTTTCTCTCTCTTCTCCTTCCCTTCCCCTCTTAAAAAAAAAAAAAAAGCCCTGGCTGGTGTGGCTCAGTGGATTGAGAGCGGGCCTGCGAACCAAAGAATCACGGTTCAATTCCCAGTCAGGGCACATGCCTGGGTTGCAGGCCAGTTCCCAGCAGGGGATGCACGAGAGGCAACCATAGATTGATATTTCTCTCCCTTTCTCCTTCCCTTCCCCTCTAAAGATAAATAAATAAAATATTTTTTAAAAAGATTCCAGGAACACAATTAGGAAGGAAAGGCCTAAGTGACTCAGTTGCTCCTCAGTAACAACAGCTCACACTTAACATGCAAGAAAACTGTCCTAAGGGCTTTCCACATGCTAATTCCATTTTAAGATGGGCATTATTAATATTCTTATTTTACGGATGAGGAAACTGAGGCACAAAGAGGTTAAGCAGCTTACCCATCGCTCGACTGTTGGTGATGCTGAGATTCTTACCCTAGTAGTCTGGGGTCTAGGTCCATGTTTTTCAGCACCACGCACTTCTGCTTCTGGAAAGAGTGCCACTTTATCTCACAAGTGCTGACACTGAGAGTTATGCTTTGTGACAGAGGAAAGGATTGCTGGGTTAATTAGAAGACTGGAGTTCCAGCCCTGGCTCAGGTGCCCTGTTCGTGCAGCTCTCTGGGCTGTAAAATGAAGAGGGCCAGGTCCAGTTCTTTCCAACTCTGCACCACCACCTGCTGGCAGAGGAGTTCGACATGCCGCCTCCTATCCTGAAAGGGTATCTTTTCTCTCCCCTCTCTTTTCCTCTTTATTGTTTTATTTTGTCCTTTTTAAAAAAAAAATCGAGGTATAATTGCTTACAAAAAAACTGCACATAATTAATGTACTTAATTTTGTAAGTTTGGACATATTACATACAGTTGTGAAACCATCACCAAAATCAAGGTAATAAATATATCCATCACTTCCAAAGGTTTTCTCGTCTGTTTTTTGTTTTGGTGAGAATACTTAATGTGAGATCTACCTTCTTAACAAATTTGAAGTACACGGTACCTCCTTGTTAATTACATGCACTGTGATGTGCAAAAGATCTCTGGAACTTACTCATCTGTGTGTGACTTTATTCCAGTGAACAGCTCCCCTGTTGTTCTCCCCCCACCTCCGGTTACCACAATTCTTCTAATCAATGTTTGGTTTTATGATAGACTATTATTTAAAAGACAAAAAAGCAGTAACCTTAGGGAACTATGATCATAATGAGATCAGCTATCTTTGTCCCAGGTACCAGCAAGATAAAAAAAAAAAGACTGTTAGGAAAAGATGTGTGGGGGTGACTGAAAAGTCCTATTAAAATTGAGAAGCCATTAGCTATGTTAGAAGTAAAAGAAGAAGTCAAAGATGGTTCAAACTTTGAGTTTGAGTTTGGGAGACAACAAAGGAAACTCAGGAAGAGGAATGAGTGTCAGCAGCAAGATGATACTTTGGGGAGAGGTTAAGAAATAATAGCTAGAAACCATTTTAATAATTAAAAGCACAAAAAAGATGTTTTTAAATCTTAAATGCATGAACAGGGGTTCTACATGTGGGCCCAAAGCAGGAGTATATGGAGCTCATTAAAACATAACCCACAGGAAGCACACTTCCGATCTACCAAACCAAGTGACTTTACACATTTCAACATCTGGCTGGCTTTTAGATTTCATCTCCCACTCCTCTTAGCTTCTCTTCTCAACCCCCTAAAACCTGACCTCCACTCTCAGCACTTAACTGAAATGGCATGGCAAAGGTTATAAATGAGTTTCTCGTTGCAAATCCAAAGAGTACTTAAAATTTTCATTTCCTTTTCTCCTCTTTAAGAGAGCTAGGCACTCCATTCCAGAGGAAAGGTATGGGACTAGGAAGCAGGAATTCTGCAACCTGCCTTCAGCCCCGCCATATGGGCAAGATGGTTGGTGTTTTCTCCAGGTATAGGAACCAGAATTCACAGGTACTGCTTGGACCTGGTATGGCTCAGCCCTGCCCTCTAGCCTTCTTTCGGCTGCCAAGCCCTGGCAGAGCTGTGCGTGGGTGGAGCCAAGGCACAAAGAACCAATCAGGTGAAGAGACCATTTGGGCTGGTGCTTTCTCTTCTTGTTGCCCATTTAAACTGTTAGCTGGGCCCTACACTGCAGTCTGTAGAAGACATGCATGGATTTCATCTTTCATAAAGCCATTTTCTGGAAGAGGTGTTCTTGCAACTTAAGACATGATTTGGTCCATATGCTTTGGCTAGAAAGCGGAGACTGAACTTATCTAGATTTTGGGGGACTCTAGGCACTCCTAAAATACCTCGTGAGATAATCTTGCCTTCATCATCATACAACCAGAGAACAGTGGTACTCCTCTCCCACTCGATGTGGAGCAGAATCAGAATGAAGCAGGCTGAAAATTTTTGTTCAAAGCAGTGTTTTCTCTGGAAATTTCATTACATTTTATTAGCAATGTAGAACAGGAAACTGAGCTTTCCCTGTGTAGTAGTGCTGCCTCGTATGTGATGAATATACCAAATATCTCATGATGGACCTGTGGAGGGATGGGAGAAGTGGGGAACCTCTCCCTCTGCCCCCAGCCTGTCTTAGAGAACCGCCCTTCTGGCCCATCTCCCTTCCTCTACCACTGACAGCAAATGCTTCTCTTCCAATGGTGGGAGGCCAGTTTTCACTTTGGAGAGTCATATCCCATTTCTAGAAACCTCTGAGAGAGCTAAGGTGTCGTGCTGAAAGCTTGTGAATTCTCTCATCAATGTCCAGAGAGGTCATCCACCCGAGAATTCCAGTCTCCGCTAGGGCAGGTCACGGCAGCTGTCCCAGAGCAGTCACTCTGCACCACAGATGGCGAAGGAATTTTGGTCCCTTTGCTTATTCACTCTCCTGCCATTCAGGTGGTGGCTTTGGCAAGCCCCTCTTTGACCAGGCAAGTTCCCAGCTTAGTCACTTGATCGGAGCCACAATATCTGAAATAATCTTTAGTGATCCTATTTCCCATGCAATCTTTATTTTGTGGGAGGTAGAAAGTTTTATCATTTTTTCCCTCGGAGCTCAGCTATCTCTTACTTAAGGGTGCTTGATGAAGATCAAGCAATGAGAAGTGCCTCACATTTGTCACCAGTGTTCCAATCCCTCCACCTTCTCCAGCATCCCCCGCTTTGTTGCACTTGATTAAGTACACACATTAATCTTCAAAATAAAAATTTATTCAGTCTGTAACAAGAACATTGAATCTGCACATTTGCGCACAAGTTCACATTTAAAAACAGCGGAGCACATCAGTAATAAAAAAATCTATGATACAAGTGGAACATCCCAACCACCATGAAGATTAAGGAAGGAGATGAGACCACTCTATATTCTGCTTCAAATGCCTCTAAAAGGTCCCAGAGATTCCAGGGAGCACCTGCTTTATTTAATAAAATGTGAGCATAGAAGTCTGGGGTGGCCTGGGGCAAAGGTAACAGTCTTTTGGACTTGTTTTCCACATTTAGAACAAGTCCTGTAAAATAATGTAGAAAGAAATAAAAAGAGAGAAAGAAAAGGCACCTTAAGCTATACCAAGCAAACCAAAATCCAATAAAACTTAAAAATTAAACAACTCCCTGTGGGCTTACTGACTGGGAGACATTTCAGGGCTAGTTACTCAGTTTTCAGATTGGGTCATCAGACTGAGTGAAGCCCTGAGCATCAGCTCGGCGTGTGTATACAGGATGTTGTCATCAGTGTTGCAGTGAGACACAGATGCCAGCCCCCGTCCTATACCGCCTGGGGCATCGTCTAGCCCATGAAGGCTGATTCCAGTTTAGAAATCCTGTCCTAGATCTCTGGGGCACTGAGAAAATGAGGCTGGTTCTCTTTTCATAGCAGGAGTCAGGCTGAGTCACCCTCCGCTTCCAGGCTGGAAAAGTATAGAAGCACCTTACTTACAACAGCTCTCCATGGCGTCAAGGGACCCCAAGGCCTGGGAGAAGGGTTAGGAGCTCGCAGCTTCCTGCTTTGGTGGCAGGCTTTTTCCTAATACAGGGATGAGTTGAGACACCAAATACGTTTGTCTAATACATGCCTTGTTCTTTTACTTTGAAAGGGAAAACCAAGTCCAAGATCCTTTTAAGTTGGATTGGTGCTGAAAGAACTAAAGTTTCATCTCATCTACCATCAAAAAGCAAAACAAAATTAAACAAAAATGACAGTAGCCATTCACCAGTACAACCATCACTATAAGACACACCATCACTGAGGAAATGGCGACTATTTCCATAGAGTGTTGGATGGGAGTGCAGGGCACGGACGGAAGTCAGCTCCAGGTTTCCCCCACTTACCCACGAGGGCTGACCACGACCGCATCGCTCTGTGCGAAGACTCACAGCACAGCCAGGTCTGGGTCCCTGGAGGAGGAGACTGAGCTGCCAACACGATGCACACTTGAATACTCACACAATGTAAACAAAGTATCCACAAATAGTTGTTCGAAAAAGCCAAAGAATGGCTTTATTTAAAAATGCCCTTGAAAGTGACCCTTTTTGCATAACGCTTTCTTAAAAAAAAAAAACCCATAAAAACATCTTTAGCAAACATGCCTAGATAACTTCAGAACTGAAATCCTCAGACGGAACAGGTGCAGATTTCTGTGTGCTGCCACATCTCAGAAGCTTCAGGTCTATCCACCAGCATCTGACTGGGGCCCTTTAGCAGGAGGGGACCTCAGAACCTAGGCTGTGATCCTCAGGCTGGCTGTCCTTGGAGCTCTTGGTAATTTCCAAAACGAGAAAGAGGAAATACAGTAGGGATAAAGGTACAGAACCAGGATAATGCTAGATAAAGAGCCAGAAGAGGCTGAGATATTAGGAATGATCCCAAACATTCAGAATCTGAAAGGCAACCAAAACGAGAAGAGATGAATATCACTATACTACAGTACTACATGTATACTATAATATATACTACTCCTAAGTGTTTCTAAAATTAAGAAAGAGTAAGGGTTTCTTTCCTTCCTACTGGCCAGGTAACCATCCAGATTACAGCTCAAAATCTGTGTGCTGCTGGGGCTTTTACCCCACACACCAAAATGTCACTTTTTACACACACACACACACACACTCACACGCATGATCCTCCCTAGTAAATGGGAGTCAGACTATGGAGGTTTTCAAAAACGATAAAGGGAGGCACTGAGCAAGAGGTCAAAGGCTTTCCTACTCCTCTGTGTCAATCTACCAGACCTGCTGTTCCAGTACCGAGTTTTCCACGAACAGGAAAGAAAGACAGGTCCCCCAAGATTATCGAAGTTTGAAGAGAAGTCTGAGGTCCTTCACAGCTCATCATATTCTTTTCCTGGACACAGCTCAGCTATGCAAATAACACAAGAACACACAGCTTTGGGAGTTCGAGAGGGCTGGCAAAAACCCCATGGCCTTGGTTGAATTATAGACCTTGTGTAGAGGATGTTTATTTAGGCAGGAGAATTAAGTGATAAAAATTACTTTTGAAAATGGAAGGTAGAGCAAGAATGCCTCCTTTAGTGATTTTCCACCAGTGTGCCACAAGACTTTTGAACTTGCAGTTCCTGACTACTTAGGCAGGGGCACTGATCTCTTTTTCCCTTAGATTGTCAAATAAAAAATGACAACAGCCAACACAACAATAGCCAGCCGCCTGATGAGAATGCCCTGTCTTGAACCATACATATATAGGTCATATAATAGACTTGCACCTCATTGGTCACGTCACATAATAAGGTTGTATCTGATTGGTTAATTCTTGGTACCAGAAATCCTTACATGTAAGCATAGGCACCTGATTTTTAAACAAGTCATTTTGGGGCAAAAAGGGCAGTTAATCACTATTTTTAAATCAATCAAAATTATGCCTATTTTTCTCAGGTTGGCAAAAAATGTTTTTGCTGTGCCGCAGAATTTTAGTAATTAGTTTGTGTGCCATGAGATAAAAAATCGTGGCAAATCGCTGCTCTACTCTTTAAAAAAACTTTTATTTTTCTCCACAGCATTACAGGGTTCACTTCCCATCTTTGCTGTTATTTAATGCAGTGAGAGCGAGCATCAAACACCGTAGGAGTGGGGTGGGGGGAGAGAACACCACAACCTTGTCTATCCTGCTTGTAGTTCTTAATGTGAAGGATGTCACCATCTCAAGGGATTAACATGAGTGAATACCATTCACTCTCTTAACCTCCCAGCAAATCCTCTTCTTCCCAGCCCTGCCAAAATCTCCTGTCCTTTCCTGATCATAGTGGTGGTGGAACTGCCTCGATAACACAGGACAGTTTAGAAGGATGAGCTCTGGAAAGTCACAACCCTGTCTTGCAAGCCTCCTCACACTGGTATATACCACCCAACAAAACACTTTACAACACAGTCAATATCCAGGAATCACAAAGCTGTGTGCACGACACATTTGAAAATTTAAGGAATCTATTTAGGGACAGTACAGGTACGTACAACCACTATACCATAAACACACATATAGCAGGTTTCTGTCTGATCTGCCTCCTGGCAGTGAGGTCAGATGCAACCACGGCTCCCACAGGGCAACTGGATTCACAGCTCCTGGAGTACCTAGGAGTGGCCTCCGTCTGCCTTTTCTCTCACCTTTTGGGTCACCCTACCACCTGCTCCACCAAATGCTGGACTCTGACATCACCTTGACAGTCTGTGCATCTGTCTTTTCCTCTCAGTGCGGTGATGAACCAAAAACCTGAATCTCAAGTCTGTACTAGGCCAATCTCTCAGCAATGTGGACACCAAACAAAGCCAACAGGAAGCAAATTTGCAAACCTCTTCAGTTTTGATGAGGGTGCTTCATTCCAGGCTAAATATATTTTCTGTAAGAAGCCAAAATAGGCTTGTTTATGGCAGGTGCTCCTCTGTTAAGGATCTCCACAGCAGCAGCAAAGCACAGCATCCTAAATGGAGTCATTGAGGGCCTGCAGCCTTTCAGCCTAAGCCAGCAGGAGCTTCCATCCTGGGAAGCAGTTAACACTCCCATGCCCTCCCTGGCTGAGGTTCAGCTACTGGCAAACAACTCTGGGCTTTCAGTCTTACAGAGGACTCAGCCTTCAGTCAGACTGTGATCTAATGGGAACCTAGGCTCAGGGGTTTCTCTCAGGAGGAAATTACTAACACATAATTTGGCAGGAACTGGCAATTAGAAATATTCATTTCAACAATTAAAACAACTGTCAATATACTCTGCTGATTCCTACCAACACCCACCAGTTTTATTTCTGTGGTGTCTGTGTTTTCCAGTTGCAGTTTTATTCCTTCTTAAAAAGAATAAATCAAATAGACCCTATGACATTAACAACAAAACACTGTACGAAAGTGACATTATGTACATAAATACTGTGTAAAAACTAGAGAAATGACAGATCCTCCAGGAAGAGAAAGGGAAAAAAACTTACGTCAAGTGTTAACAGTGATAATATCAAAAAGAAAACTTTGCATTCAATGAAGGTTATACAAATGTAATGTAACAATTCAAATATCACCAATGAAATTTAAAAAAAGGCAGTACTGGGAGAAACAGCATGAGGGAACAAAATAAATTGGAGAAAAATATGGCCATTAAACTCAGAGGCCCACAGAATTATTCAAGTAATGGAAGGGTTAAAACCCTACATATGTATTCATTTTACAAGAACACAGTGACTCCCAATTGCTGCTTTTCAAACTCGCCCCCGTTGTGCCTCAGTTGGGAGGATGCCGCAGAGCACATTCCCTGGCAGGGAGGGCTGGGACCACCACCTGTGTGGAGCCTGTCGCCCCAAAGACAGTGGGCAGCAGCCTCTTCACTCCCTTATTTCACCACCTCCTTCTTATGCCTTCCTCTACAGAGGACCTCTTTGATTTCATTTGGGGTTGACTCAGTTTAATAGTAAAAAAAAATTTGCTTGACAAGTGTACAAAGCCAGCCATTATCATGCCTTTCTGTAATGACCCACTCTGGACTATTAGAAATGGATTCTGGACCATCCCCTTTGAAAACCAAGCAGAATCTGCCCACTCCAGGAACTCCAGCGGGCTGGGGCTGGAAGCCAAGGCCGAGAGGCCATGCTCACGTCCTGCTGCCCTTGAGCCCATCTGATGCATCAGGTCTGGAGAGCAAACCATCGTGACACAGGCCCGGGGGGTGGGGGGGAGCTTTTCAATTTCCAGCTTCACCCCTCCCCTCCCCATCTGCTGTCCTCAATCAAGCATGCCTTTTCTCAGAGGGCAAAACGAGGAGCAGGTGGCAGTTGATTGAAAAACAGCAATTTGCCTTTGATAAAGGTGTTCTTTGAAAATGAGTATATTTTGAGGTTTGAATTTTCTAAAAATAAAAAATGATAAAATGGTCTTGCTGTCCAAATCAATCTCTCTCACACACATACACAGAGGAAAAAAACCCCAAACCCTGCATGCGCCAGGAACAGTAAAATGACCAAAATATTATAAAATTAACCAATAAAGTGCATGTTCCTTACATATTACACCTGTCCCTTTTACAAACATTTCTTTTAGAAAGTCACATGTGTAGGCTCAGAATCACATGGTATTATAGAAGGGGTTGGTTGTCCGTTTTTTATCATTCGTTTTTTTCAGTCTCTTAAGGGGGTGAGTTCTGCCGTGCTGCTGACGGGCAGCCAAAGCCAGCCCTGGAGCGGGGCCTGCACACTGCGGCCCCTGGGTCTGCAGCAAAGCAAGGCCTCCTTCAGCACTAGTCAATGCAGGTCGTGCCTTGGGGAGCAAACACTGCTGACTGTAACCAAATTCTTTGGCATACTGTACAAGGGGCCTCTCCACTGGCTTGCTCTGTGCGATACACTCTGTGGTTTTAAGTTGCTCTATAAAATACTTGGTGGGCTCTGGGTTCTGGGGGCCATCTGGGTTATCTGGAGGCTCCTGGGCCTCCATGGCATGCATGCCTGAGTCTGTTCTGATGAAGGGCTGAAGCAGTTTGAGATGAGGGGACTCAGAGGAGACAGCCTCCCTCTCCAGTAAACAGTCTTTACACAGATCCAAGTAACCTAACTTGGCGAGGGAAGCTGAACGCCTCATCGGGGATGGTTTGGTGATCCCTACCTGGCAAATAGCTCGGGACTCGACCTCTTTACCGTGCTCCTTCAGCACACTGGGGCTGTGCCTGAGACTCTGTATACTGTCACTACTAGAGCTATATGGGAGTCTATAGGCTACCGGTGATAGGTCCAGTTTTTCTTGTAATTTTCCAATGTTGTCACTAAGTTTGCTAATCAAACTTAGGTCTTCACTACTTAACTGGGAGCCCTCATATGGCACTTCACTGCCACTGGAGAGGGGGCCCCCCTCACTTTCTTCCCAGCTACCCTGCTCCGCACAGGGCTCACTGTCTGTGGTGCTGCTTTGCTCTGTGAAGCCTTCCAGGTGAACCACAGTCTGGGGATGCAGGTAATCCAAGTTGGCAGATGGTACATGGGCTGTGTGACTGAGAAAAGGCGCTGCTGTGTCCAGGACTGTTGCCAGGCTGCTGTCCCTCTCTTCAGGGCTCCTCAGGGTGGAAGTTGGGTCAGTGGGCCTGTCGTGCTCAGGAGAGGGAGAACGAGGCAGAGGTAGCACTTTGTGGGGCAGAGAGACCTGGCTGGGGCTCAGTGTCCTGTTCAGATTTTCGTCCAGTGCACAGAGGACAGTGACGGCCTTCTCTACTTTCGCCTCCCTCAGTTCTTGCTCCCCACTCATTTCCCTGGTGGCGACTTCACCCCCAGGCCTAATGTTAGCAGGTGATGTAACTGTGTGGGTACACTCGAGGACTTCCATCTGCTTGGGAAGAGGGACTGCCTGTGGCTCAGGTCCCTGGCATGAAACCACAGTCCTCTGCTCCTTCAGGACTCCTTGCTGCTTGGTTCTAGCCTCTGACTCCTGAGGAGCTGGCGAGGGATGAAAATCCAGTGGCTTGGGTGCAGGAACAATGACATCTTGTTCACAATGCAGTAGCGAGCCAGACTCAGACCCACTGCATTTCCCTTTGCCCTTGTTCATCTCTGGCTCCTTGGGGGCAGATGAATGTTCTGGGGTGGCTTCATCACTCTTCCCTTTCGGCGCTAGGTCTGCCACAGAGGAATCGTTCTTGGAGTTCTTGCGAGTGGACAGTGAGGTACAAGCAGGGGCGGCACTGTGGTGCTCTTGCTCCTGCCGCAAGCGCTCCTCGAACTCCAAGGTGGCTCGTCTCACGGACCCAGGGCACCACTTGGTACCCGAGTGCGTCCCTGGGCCCCAGAGCTCTTGTTCCCCCTCAGCTGGTTCCTCTTCTTCCAAGTCTGTGATGGATGAGTGTGCCGTTAGGCAGCCTTCTGGGTCCCACTTCCCTGAGTCTTTGGCCAGTTCAGGCTGGGCCGAGCAGGAGCCCTCATTCTGCTCCAGATTTCCGGGTTTGTTCTCTGGAGCCTGGGGCCTGTCCAGGGGCATCTCATGGGCGGTGTTCTTCTTTGGTGTGTGGCATGAGTTGGATAAAATGTCTCCTTTTAGCTGAATCTGTCCAACTCCTTGACTAATAGATTCAATCTCAGTGACAATTTCTTTGACGGAAATTGCATTTTCTGAGTGAGACTGCATGAAAATGTCTGGGCTGACCAGTTCTGAGATTGCCTAAGAAGAGAAAATAGTGAGATGGTTATGGCGAATTGTAGTCAAATTGAAAATGTCAGTTTTTTTGTTTACTGATCCTCTGCTCCAGGAGAACCTTCTGGCTATGAGGACACGAATCATGAAGTGGCAGGAACTGTCCTCTACTGAGGACTGCATACTGACCATCAGTTTTGTTGTATGAGAAAAAAGAAACGGATTCATCAAAGGGAGACACACAAAATTAGCTACGGGCTGAATCACTGTCTACTGATCTTTCTGTTCTGTTTACTCCAACAGGATGCCAATCTAATATCTTGCTCCAAAAATGAATAGCAAATAGCATTGGAGGCTCCTAATTTACCTAAGACCATGAGCCTTCAGAACCCAGGTCATATTGGGGTAAATGAAATTCTCTCTGGCCTATATCAACTGCCAGTTAGATTCTAACCTAGTTTGAAGGGAAGAGTTCCATTCAAGGGCTCAGCGGCCACCTTAAATATGCCCAGTGTTAGACAAGGCAAGGAGGGGGCTGTCATCTGATGTCTGATTTGGAGACCCTCTGCGCTCCTGTCATAGCCTTCATCTATGGCCTCCAGCTTCTCCTAGCAGCAGCATCCCAGCACGTGAGGGCACCAGGCGTCTGATCACACAATTCCTAAGTTTCACATGGCTCCTTCTGGGAAAGGTTTACTTGGCTTATGGGGCCATGTGCCTGAGCAAAATTAGACACCGTGACTCTCTGACATTTTACTGTCCTACCAGTTATGAATTCCCAGATGTACTTATAAGAAGGCCAGAGAAAATTGGCCAATGAAAAAATCAAGTCCTATTGTAAAAAAAGAAGAATTTCAAAATCTAAAAATGGCCCCATGGACACTTCTTAAAATGACACCATTATGACCATTAATCTATCTTAACATTTTCATAAGCCTTCAGAAGTACATTACCCTAGGAATTATTCTGGTCTTTCCTCTTCAAAAGAGTATCAGAGCTAGCACAAACTAACAAGGTCAGTTATACCTTTGGGAGAAATCTGCCAGGACATCAGACAGAGGCAGACTTGACAAGATGGGAAGAGAAGCCACAGTGGGCCTGGTGTGTGTACGGGCAGTGCAGGGAGTGCTCATATGACCAGGGACTTTGCAAAAAAAGCTATTTCTGTCAGAGCTCCTACACCCATTGATCCAAAGGAGAGCTCAGGCATTCAAACTTCCCAGTAGAAATGAAACAGAGGCATAGCCTTTGGGGTGAGAAGACAGAAGCAGAGGCAACGACTGCCCTTGGGTCGTTAAAAAGAGGGAGCGATGAGCCCTGGCAGGTGTGGCTCAGTGGGTTGAGTGCTGGCCTGCAAGAGGCAACCGACGGATGCATCTCTTGCACATCTTGTTTCTCTCCCTCCCTTCTCCTCTCTCTAAAAATAAATACAATCTTTAAAGAAAAAAAATTTTTTAAAAAGAGAGGAAATGATGAGTAATGGGCAAGGTGGTGAATATAAGGAGATAGACATCATGTAATGTCAAGAATCTACTCAGTTCCACTGAATTCATGAAATGAAGTCTGCTATGTTAGAGTAAAGATGTCACCATTTACTTCCCAACTGCTGTGCTATTTTAACATATTAAATTGATTAAAATGCACCCCAATTTCAGAAGTCTCAAAATGAGAATAAGTGTGAGTCTTAGAAATAGTGATACACAGTAATCCTTTCTCAGGTGGTTCGTAGAGCTCATATGCCACTGAAAAGAATCTTGAGATTCTGTCTGCTCTCAACTCACTTCCCCAAACCATCCCTCAATTCCTGACTACCGCAGGGACTGAGCTGAAGGACAATTCAGAAATATTATTAATAGCAAGGATTCAGTATCAGAAGCAGGTGCTACTCCAATGCCTATTCATACATGTCTAGTCTCTGAATCTCCTGAGACAGAGAATTTTCCAAACGAATCCATCCCCTCAGAGACGCAAGTCTCACTCAGGCAGCGAGTGAGTCCCTGGGACTTCTTCATTACTGCTGAGATTTGATCTGAACTGCAGAGGGCCAGGGAGGGGGCTGCTCTTTGTTCAGCCAGGACATTTGTTTTGGCTAACCCCTCCTTTCCCTCACCCCCTCTCAGATGTGCTGCCAATGACACCAAAAATAAAAAAGATAAATTCCTCAAAAGGAAACTGATTTAAAAAATACTTAAGCCTTAAGTTTTCAAGGAAAGTCTGAGCTAGACTCTCTGCCATACTGCCTTCCCAAATCTTTAGCCAAATTAAAAATAAAGTGAACACAGCAGAACCCCAAACATTTTGTCTTCAAAGAGAACTTCATTAGATGGAGAACTATAAAGACAGTTTTTACCTTTGACTGCTCCTCATCTATTGAAGATTCTTCGGACGCGTGGGGAGTATTACTCAAAGAGCTGCTTCTCTGGTCGTCAGCTGTCACTTCAGAAGGGGCTACTTCTACCACTGACAGTCGACAGCTCTCACCCCTTCCTCCACCCAGTTCCTCCATCCGTGAGTGGGAAAAAGATCGTGACCGTGTTTCTTGAGAAAGTTCCACAAACTTCTCTAGGGCACTAAAAAAATCAATGCGATCTGTACTGAAATCTGCGACTTCAGCCTGGCAACTGGGTTGGGGGCTTGGTGACTCAGGATCAGGGGACATGGGGAGGTCTTTCAGGCGAGATGTCAATTCTTCCATAGGCAGTAAGTGGACATTCACGTCTACTTTCAGCGCGTCTGTCTCCAAATCTTCAACTGTTAAGTCTGGGAACTTGCTGGGCATTTCTGGGGCCTGTCCAGGTTGAATTAAGGCTTTGGATGCATGGCAGTTGTCAAGAGGGAATTTTGATTCATTGAGACAACACCCTGATGTGCATCCATTGATGTCATTTAGGTTTAATTCATCTTCAATCTGTCCGGCATGAAATTCCCTAGAAGTGAACTCCAAGCAGATCATTCTTTCTTTGGTACACAGGCCTCTCTGATTTTCATCTTGTGGGACGACATGTTCTACAAAGACAGGAGGTATGGGTGGGAGACCTTCCACGGTCTTCACCTCTGCAATCTGGTCTGCTGAGGTGGTGATCTCCTTCTTGTTGAGCTCCAGCCCTGGTTTGCAGATGGGTTCGTGGTGGTCTGAGAGGTCGCTGTCTGAGTGAGATCTCCAGAGCTTGTTGTGCCGCTGCTTGCTGCGGAGGACATACACAAGACACGTCTTACTCTGGTCTGTGAGAACAGCCGACACCACCCCCCCGGAAACTCTCCCAGATAAACTTAAATTTTAACCTGCAAAATGCTCTGTTAACGTCCAATGGAAGTAGGCAATAATCACTTGAAAAGATGCTCAATTTAACTAACAGCAACAAACAAACAAAAAACAAAACAAAACAAACAAAACAAATAAATAAGAGATCCGATTTTTTAACCTACAGGACGGACAAGAGCTAACACGGTTGCTAGCAGCCTCCCACAGTTCAGAGGAATATGAACTGTAGCATTTTTAAGAATGAACTCTGGCTGGGGGTGGGCAGGGCAGGGGAGAGGAATGAATGGGGACAACCGTAATTGAACAACAATAAAAAAAAAAAAACTCTGGAAATAGTTCTCAAAAAGTCACCAAACTATTAACAGTTCTTTCAAGGAAGGCAAAAATACTTCTGGGGAGGGCTTTACTTTCTATAATTCCTGTAATTTTTGAATTTTAAAAATAACGAGCATGTTTAAATAACCAGGAAAAAAAAAGCATTTGAGTAATACAAAAAAAAATAGTCTATGGGACCCCATTACAAATCCTCATAATTGGGATTAATCACTGACATGGAAGTGTGAGGAGGGTGGTAATCTTTCTTGAATTAGAAAACAAAGATAAGGCTAGTAAATCTGGTGAAAAAGACTGGTAACAAATGGAAGAGGATAGCAGGAAGTATTGGCCCCTTTCATACGGATTTTTGGATAAAAACCATCAAGCTAAGGTGACACCTGGAAAAGTAGGGGGGCAAAAGGAAGACCACACACACACATCCATACTCTGATTTATTTTATGGCGGGAAGGTCCGATGTGGGGATGAGATTTCATTTCAAACCACACTCTCAAACAAAGAAGCACAGTTCCCAAAGCTCTAGCCAAAAAGAGAAAGGTGGCCCTGTGGCTGGTCAGGATCACTTGCCCAGGGAATAGGTCACTAAATGGTTTATGGGGTATGGTTTCCATGACTTAGAAGCTGATGAAGAGTGACCTAACCGCAGGGTAGAAAGGGAAACAGCCCAGCTCACCCTGGGCTCAGGGCCACGCCTGCCTCAGAGGCCTGTAAATCTCTGCTGAGTCATGTGCCTGCACTAATGTGAACCCCTGTTTGTTCTCAACTCTGCACCTGCTCTCAGCTTCGCCTTTGCTACTTGGGTGGGGATCTCTCTGACTCAGGCCTACACAGCCAAAGGATGCTTTTCTGGGTAGGAAACAAACAGGTCAATCTGTTTATGAAGACAAGCTATAATCAATGAGCTGGGTGTAAATTAGGGTCTGGCTCTTTCCAAGCTGCATGAACTCCAGCCACCCCTAGGAGGAGACAACATATCACACATCCCAAACGACTGAGTGCTTGTGTGGAGGGGCAAGCTGACTGGTTGGATGGGTGAGGTCTAAACACTGTCACCAACCAATGCCAATGTGTTTCCCTTTAAAGTTTCTTCTTTCATATATAGACACTCTGGTTTCCTGATCTCAATATGACTGTGTTCTCCAAGTTCTATCCCTCACCTACTATGAGCATGTGCAAGCCTGCACCAAGCCCTCTCAGCCACCACAGCAGGACAATTCCTATCACTCCAATGACCAGGACAGCATCTCTGGGAGTTGTTCTCATCCTTCTAATAATGTAAAAGAACATCTTATCAATCAACAGGTAAATGGGATGTTTTCATATTCCCAAGAACCCTGCAAAGCAGCATTTCTAAAACTGCCTGTAAATCACTAACTAATCTTATGCTAATAGGCACAACAGTGCATGTTTCAGAGGAAGTGGGTGACATCATAGCTGTTTTGCCCAGCAGGGACTTCCTTCTCTTCCTGGAAGAGAAAATCATCAGCAAATATTGGTTCAGGGCTCTGGAATTAAATTGACACCTACTTGTAAAGGAGAAATAAAAATCCCAATCTGAAGATAGGTCTGATTCTGCTGCCTTTTTCATTCTTGCAATAGGACCAGTGCTCTGATAGAATCATTACTATGGCCTTTGAAGCACTGTTACTCCACGGGCCCTGCCCGATCCCCTCCCTCCTCTTCCCCACTCAGGGGTTATTAACTGCTCTCCTGCTTATCATTCCCTTCCTTTTCTTTATTGAGTCATCATGTTTTGTTGTTAATAAATACTGCTCAGTTTTTCATGTTTTGAACTTTATATAAATGAAACACTATATGTATCCTACAACTGTTTTGTTGCCTAACATTATGTTTTTAAGATTCATCGATGTGTGTGGCTGTGATTGCACAGAGTGGAATTTATTAATCTATTCTGTTGATGAACAGTTCTCCTACAAACAATACAGCCATGGCCATTCTTGGGCCTGGTGCACACTTCGGCTTCTCGAAGGTGTTTTATATACAGAAGCAGAAAAGGTGGGGCATAGGCATGTATAAATCATGTGTTAGTCTGTAAATGCTTTCCAGTGAACTTTTCCAAAGCCAGTTTATTTTAATGCTCCCTCACTGGTTGGAATAGATAGAATGCATTGGATCATATTTATTATTTTAAACTGTGAATGTCTAAATTCAGCTGACTCCCCCCCCCCCCCCCCACCTGGTTCCATGTAGGTAGCAAGTAAACACGTTGCCAAAAAGAACTTTGGAGTTGGTTTATGACCTGGATGATGCAATGAACTCCGGTTCTTCCCCCTTGAGTGGCCTCTGACCTGAATTTGGATTCACATAAACATACTGACACATGAGATGATTGGGCCATGCTGGGTAAGAGTTTGGCCTTTTACTTAGTAAATGAACAAGGAAGTCTAAATGACAGGATGCACACGATATCCCATTCTCTTGCCTCAACCTGCTTTCTTTCTTATTGTTATATGTTTGGTAAAGAACTAATTCTGTTTGAGAAAGTTATATAGAGGAAAATAGTGCTAAAAATGGATTATCAGTTATAGTAAAATCAGACCGCTTATAGTTACTTCTCAGGGCATTAGGCAGCTGTAGAACAAGAAGAAACAGAAAAAGCTTCAACTGAGCATTTTCTGTGTGCTCTGCTTCCAGATTATTTTTCTGAAGAGCTATTAAGCCCTTTAAATGTTGATTGTGACTGGCTGCACTTGACCGGGAATCCAGGTCCTCTCATTCTTGGGTTCCCTCCTGCTGGCTGACCACCGTGCACCAGCTAACTAGACTTCAATGTCTCCACCAGCAAGCCCAGGGTAAAACAACTCTGCCTCCTCTGGTCCTGGTGACAAGGATGTTCAAAGAATCAAAGCTGACATCTACGAGGACATGTGGCACAAACTCTCCCTGGCCACCACCCAGTTTTCTTAATTGCCTTATGCACTGGAACCTAATATCACAGACACATGGTCAGCTTGCAAAAGCCTGAAATCTGAACTTGTCTAATGGCACATAAATCTGCCAGGTACCTCCATGATCAGAGTGCAGAACAACAAACAGGGCTGCTGGCAGTTTAATGAAGGGTTTCCACACACACACACACACACACACACACACACACACACACCCCTCCTTCAGTCTCACTCCCATCCCCCAGCTATAAAAAAATTAGGTATGAAAATATCAGTGGCTTTATGATACCCCCCTTTTAGATCTAAGGGAAAATATTAAATATTAGCCTTCCCCAGACTCTTAAAGACACAATGAAACAACTGAAATATGCAAAAAGTCTCTCGCATTTCAGAGGGGCTATCACTGTTTGGCCCTCAGCCCCACATTCTGATGAAGGGACTATAACCAATTCATAAATCACTACGGGGTCCTTTGCTAAACTTCTTTTCTACCAAGAGGTAAAAGTACCAAGCTGAGACTCAAACAGAGTCTGCCACCTTAAGTTAAGTACCCAGTGCCACCCTGGATAACCATGGGGCTAGAGAATGCTAAGATCAAGGCTCTGTCTCTTTAGGAAAACTACCACATGCTTCCCGGGTGAAAATATGAAACACAAGACCTGAGTACCTGGCTAGAAAATGGAGTTTCTTTGCAAACAGAATGAGTGGGATTTTTCTAAGGTCTTTCCTTTCCTGGTTACCTAAGCTGCAAAGCTAGACAGAGCTTCAGACAATCAAAGGAATCTGGGGCTTTTCCTTCTTTGCTCTTCTGAGCAGGCAGTTCCTGGAGCAGCTCTCTAGGGTTGGGTGAGAGTATGCTGGGTCCAATGCACTTGGCGGTTAGACTGGATGGGAGCCTGTGAGTGCCATTCTTGACCACACATCACAGACTGCAGACCCTAATGGCTGCTCATCCAGCAGGCACTCCCACTCTTTTTCCTCACTGGTAGAGGCCTGATTTGGTTGGGGTATTCAATGTCCCATGAGTTCAGGGAATGTAGCACTTCCGTACCACCACAGGGTGAAAGAGAATTTGTTTTAGCCAGCCCAGGAAACTCTATTTTCCTGGCCAATGGTTAGTTTAAGCACATAACTCAGTCCTGGCCAATAAGTCCTGGGGAGGGGTGGGAGAACTCTATTGGGGAGCTTCTGGGAAAGGTCTTCCTTCCATAATCGAAATGCCCATTCACTCAGCCAGATGTTGTGGAATTTACAGGTAGATGTCTAGAAATGTGGCAGATGTCTGGCAATCATGAGGAGACAAGTTCAAGGGCTAACCCCTTAACCAAGGAAGGTAGAGCAGAAACATGAAGAGTGCCAAAGTCCTTGATTACATCACTGAGCCATTACAGTCTACTTCTGTGCTTCTTGCTACAAGTGATGTTAAATTATAGCTGGGTGCTGAGCCAGGTATTTTCTGTGGGCCCTACTCTTCAGCTTTCCCATCCTGCTCTCTGTCCCTGAGGCTGATATGACCTCCACAGGGTTGTGCTAATAGGCAGCTTCAGCGGAAGACTGCGGGGGGGAGAGTGAAGACAGACCATTTACTTCCCCAGCTCCCTTCTGCAGGGTCGCTCCAAATAGGCTCTGTCCTTAAAGTTATTGCTCCTCACTAAGGGTGCCTTTCTCTCCTAGGTTCTAGTAGCTTTTCCCTCTCTCTTTGGACCTCAAAGCTATTACCAAATAGCTCTGCTGATACAAGCCCCTTGATTCCATTTTAATCCTACATCTTTGTAAACAGTCCCTTTATAAAACTCTCCTCAAATAATCCTAATCTGAGTATGCAGTTTCTTGTTGAGATCTTGATTAATGGAGATATTCTGCTACTTGCAGCTAAAAGCAGCCTAAGTGTTATCTCCAGCATTGGATTCTAGTTCTTAAAATCCAGGAGACATCACATTATAGGAAATTCTAGTACCACTTTCCATTCCAGTTTCTAATGACGTTGGTGTGTGTGGGTGATGGGAGGCAGTGGTTGGAAGAAGGAGGAGGTAATAAATGGCATATACCTATGTCAAGGAGGGAGAAATAAATGGCACGTGCATATGTGTCTTCTGGAGGAAGGAGATGATGAGAATCACATCTGAATAACCCTTAACAGTATATACTGTATATTTGTACACATTTAATTTACAATAACCTTGTGAGAAAGGTCTCTTGATTTTCACTCTGCAGATGCGGTCAGGTAAGGCACAGAAATGCACAGTAACTTCTCAGAGGTGCGGCAAGTGGGTAAACCAGGAATGGACACCAGAGATACGGACTCGAATTCTGTGGTTTTCTCACTCCTGAGGGCTGGCCCTTCCCACCATGATTCAAGCCCAGGAAGGCAGGGAACCAAAAGGAAAGAGGCAGGTGATTTGTGGATTTATGCTGCCCTACTTATGCTCATCTAAGATTTTTCTGAAATTCCTTTAACATCTAAGAAAAACCACATATGCTAAAAAGAACCCAACCCAACAGCTTGCAGTAGCCTGCAATTCCAGAATAAATACTGAAATTGGCAGGACACATTGTATCCTTCCTCTCAATGGGCCACGTGAGGACACTGCCTAACATCTGTCCTGTGTGTCTGGGAATATATAGTACTTATGTCTCGTCCAACCCTCTGATGCCTCTTTCTTGTACCAAAAAGAACTGCTGTGTCCTACCTTTTGATCTAATCTAAAAATGTCATGACATCTAGCCCCAAAGACCTAAAAATTCTTTTTAAGAATCCTCCCAGCCTTTCGTATCCTCCCCGCCTCCTAAGAGAACGATTCAGATGAAATCGCGCCAAGTACTGAGTAAATGGGAGGGGTTTTTTAGTGGAAACCATAATGCTATGCTGTGACCACATTTTCATAATACTTCGGGGGTGGGAGGGTGGCCCCTCTGCCTGGATAGGCTGGAAGGCTATTTAACATTTTGTTCAGGGTAAACACAGCCCAGATTCAAGAGTCAAGACCAAGTCATAAGACTCACTGTAGTCAAACTCTGGCACCAGCCCCAACTGTTTCTAGGCAGCTGTGCCCTCACCCTAACAAAACCATCTAGAAAATGCCTCCATGAAAAAAACAAAGCAAAATCTAGCACTCCAAAGGACCTCAGTATGTGGCATCTCAGGAAACTGAGCATTAAATCCAGTTTAACACCTGAATCTTTTCCCCCAGAGCAGCTGAAGGCAGCTTTTACCACCAAGGGGTAATAAATAATGTAGTGAAATTAATTGCTCATTTTAAAACCATTACCTTGTTGAAATAGCTAGTTCTTATTGATACAGGAAGATGTTCAAGACCTAATACTGGGTAGACAGAGAAAGACAAATGCTGTATGATGTCACTTATATGTGGAATCTAAAGAAGATGAACTCAGAAACAAAACAGAGTAAGAATGCTGGTTACTGGGGTGGGGGGTTGGTAGAAATGGGAGGTACTGGTGAAAGGTTACGTTCGTCCAGTTATAAGGTCAACAAGTTCTGGGGATATCTAATGTACAGCATGGTGATTAGGGCTAATACTGTATTATATTCCTGAGTGCTACTAAGAGAAATCTTATATGTTATTACCACAAAAAAAGAAATGTGTAAAGGAATAGAGATGTTAGCTAATGCTATGGTGACAAGCTACTTGCAACATATAAATGTATCAAATCAACACATTGCACACCTTAAACTTACACAATAGTATATGTAAAAAATATTATGTCAATTATATCTTAATAAAGCTGGGGGAAAAAAGGAACAGTGATGGTTAAGTGCAGGGTAAGTGCTCAGTAAATGTTGTTACAGTTGAAGCAGATAATGTCAACTGTTCTCTGTGGGACTGAGTATATAAATAATTTTTTCCTTTGTAGTTGTTTGCATTTTCATAAAGCATATACAGGGTGGGATAGATATAGGTTTATAGTTATGTGTATGAAAAATAATACAATGATTAATAAATAATAAAAGAATAAACTGTTTTGCATACTCACAATTATGAACGTACTTTTGCAACACCTTATATATATATAAAATTGGATGAAAAGATAAAAAACAACAACAACCACCTCCCCAAGCCCTGGCCAGGTAGCTCAGCTGGTTAGAGCAGCAGCCTAAACACCAAGATTGCAGGTTCCATTCCTGGTCAGGTCACATATAAGAAGCAACTGATGAATGCATAAATCAGTGAAGCAATTAGTCAAGGTCTCTCTCCTCTGGCCCCATCCTCTTTCTCTCTCAAATCAATTAAAAAAGAAGAAAATAAGAGCACTATTTTTGAGATGTACCTTCACACCTCGGATGGGTTATATATATCCTAATTCTGCTGATTTGTTACATGACCAAATTACTGGGAGCAGGCTCAGTGAAACCAAGCACAGAAAAAAAAAATGTCCAAAGCAGCAGCAGGTATTTTTCTTTCTTTAAACAAATGGGCCAAAAAATTTCTAAGAATTTCAGCTATGCCTAAAATTACCTCGGGAGCAATCAGTATCCATTTTGATAAGGCAGCTGCATCTGGCATTGAAAGGTGTTAAGAAGTGTTTATTAAAATCTACACATAGTTGAAAACTGAAATAAGGGAATAGTATTTTCCAACCTTTAAAAAATTATTTATTTACTTTTAGAGAGAGGGGAAGGGAGAAACAGAGGGGGAGAAACATCAATGTGTGAGAGGTACATTGATCTCTCACGCCCCCAACTGGGGATCTGGCCCACAACCCAGGCATGTGCCCTGACTGGGAATCAAACCAGCAACCTTTCAGTTCATAGGCTGGCGCTCAATCCACTGAGCCATACTAGCCAGGGCAATTTTCCACCTTTGAATTAAAGGGTGGAAAATACGATTAGTTTTGATTAAATGCCTAATCTTCCATGCTAAGCTCAAATGCTTACACTTATTTTTAAAATAATTGGACAGATTTCAATTTTCAAAATGTACAACACATCCAAGTTAGGCTGAGAACCAGCTGCAGAGCAGGACGGTTCACCTTGCCTTAGCAAGCACAAAGGATGGAAAATCTGAGAAAGTCACAGTTAAGGACTCACCTTGCCAACAGGATCCCCTGGTACTCTTCCAGTTGTCTCATGAAGCTGGGGTTGGGCTTAGTCACTGTTCGTCTTTCCTTCACATAGTCATAGGCTCGGTCCAGATTCCAGCCATATTCCTTCATTGCATAGGCAATCACAGTGGAGGCTGAGCGACTCACCCCCATTTTGCAGTGCACAAGGCATTTGGATCCGTGTTTCCTAGTTTGGGGGATTGAGGTAACGAGGAAAACACAATAGTGAGTCCACTTTTAAAGCTGGGTTCTAAATGTTGCCAAGTTTCCTGTCCCGCCCATCCATTTTCCTCTCTGCAATCCATCCCACCTGAGTGTACTTGTATATATCTATAATCAACTGTGCAGAGAGGGTAGGCAATTCTCATGTACTCAAAGAATATTCAATGCTAACATTAAGCCTCTTTAACTCATTCAAAAAACATTTACCAGGCATTCACCATGTGTAAGGCAATGTGCAAGGTACTGTGAGGCAAAGATCAGTAACAGCTTTCTTTTCCCTAAAAGGTAGGATTTTGTGAGAGACGCAGACAATTAAAGTTCAGAATGGTAACTGCAATGACAATTGGTCACAGAGCCGTGAGGTCACAGAATTTTCAATTTAGAAACTGGACCCCACTTGAAGTGAGGGTGGAGGCCAGTCCCTTCATAGCCTCAGGGGAATGTTTCATGGCTGGCACACTCCTGAATTACAGGTGTGGCAGTGATTCATCTAATTTATCCAAAAGTTCTAAATTGCTTCCAGTTCAAGTTCCAGTAAGGGTTCTGTTGCTGGAGGAGAGCAAAAGCCAAAATGACCCTCCTCTTTACTCAGAGGTAGCCCTGGATATTACTCTTCACACCACCACGACCCGTGGAGCTGGAGGGGACCATGAAATGTACCACATGGCTTTTTCGGTGAGGAAGGTAGAATGAATAAATAACTATTTTTTTTAATGGGGTGGAAGAACAAGAAAACAAACTTACCATATGGTGATACAAAAACAAAACAAAACCCCTCAGTCTTAACATGCCAGAGTTTATTACCCTGTATAAGCATTACTCAATTGTGCCAATTCTGCTAATAACACAGTGCCTGGCACAGAAAAAGCCTTCAAATATTTGCTAATGTGTGAACAAACTTATGGATCTGCTGATTAGATCTGTCAGCTATAAGTAGAAACAACATTTTTTAAATCTGGCAAAAAGAATGGTTGCTCTTATTACCAGTGTACATGGGCTGGGATTCTTCCCACATGGCTATTCCAATGAATTAAAAAAGCGTGCACATCAGTCTAAAAGGGGAATTCACTCACTCACTGTATTATAGTAGATAAGCTTCCAGAATCTCCTGCTGACGATGGAGGCACTTGAAAGAGTTAAGTACCAGAGCATGGAGGCGTGGGTTTAAGTGCCAAAATGAGTGAGCCAAATAAACTATAGGAATGCAGAGAATAGTCTGGAATAATTAAAACAGTCTCAAAAGGAAGGTAAGATTAACCTCCTCCTTGTCAATTAAATGCAACATTTTGGTGTCCTAAGATTGGTGTGGTGTGTCTGTGTGCTTAGATGATCCCAAACAGCTAGAAAATACAATGCTTGTTTTATTTATGGCACCACAGGGTTTTCACTTAAACTACAGTTGGGAGGCCAATGCACAGTGACTCAGATGGAAGTGCAGACCTGTGCTCAATTATTTCCCCATCAAGCTCTGACAACTTTAATGCATAAAATTTGAAGTCTGTACCTGCAGGCCCGGAAGGTACCCAAAGCTGGACAATCCTAAGAAAAATACAATTTAACATCCACTCCCATGAAAACACTTTATATTGAACTAGGCTTTTCAATGGATGGCTTCTAACTCATGTGATGAAGGATCTGAAGGCAGGTCTCAACCTAACCCAATTTCACCTTTCAGGTTTAACCCCACTTCTCTACCCTCCACCCCCACCCCCCACCCAGTGCTGGATTGTCCAGATTAACGGGTACCACATTAGTAATCCTAAACCCACCCATGTGTATACAGAGCCTGGAATTCAGGGCTCTGATTAGGGTAAGGCACAGGAGGTACCCAGTGTGCTGTTTGGGAGGTGCTCACTCTCAGATGCCGACCTGTACTTGCAGGGACCTGAGAGTGAGTGCCTGCTTAAATGTAACCTGGGCACCTCATATATCTCACCCTAACCCTGGCCTTGCTGAAATCAGCCTTTCTTTTCATTGAGACTGGGGCCTCACCTAATTCAAGTCTCTTTAGCTATGACCCTGACAACCTGCCTAGTCTTTTCCAGTCCCCTTTTCTTAAGGCAGGGGTGTCAAACTCATTTTCACCGGGGGCCACATCAGCCTTGCAGTTGCCTTCAGAGGGCCGAATGTAATTTTAGGACTGTCTAAATGTAACTGCTCCTTAACAGTTAAGGGAGAGCTTGGCGCTGCTGCCGAATAAAACAAGGTGGAGGGTCGGATTCAGCCAGCGGGACTTGTGTTTGCCGCCTGGATTAGACTATTCCTAGGTACATGAGGAACTCTGAAATGTGAAATGATCTTAGGTTCAAGTCCTATCTTTATACTTGTTCCTTAACCTCTCTGGCCCTTATCTCTACAGTCTGCCCACCTCTGTAGAGGAGGACAGTATATGCCTCCTGGGTTCTGGAAAATACTACATGAGAGAATATACGTGAAGCACCTGGCGCACAGTAAGCATGCCATGAGTGGTATTATTATTGGGAATAATTTAATGAAAGAATATAAAATGCCCTTGGAAAATATAAAACACTCTTTTAGGTGCTGGCGAGGTACTGTGAGAATGAACTCAAAGCTAGAGTATGGGAATTCAGGTAACTAGAAGGAAGAATTTTCTGATCATGAAGGTCCTTAAGTACGGAATCATTCTTAGCCGAGCACTTTTTAGAAACAGAAGTGTTTGTCTTCTGCCAGGGATGATTTGAACGTGGTCCCACCTGAAGGGGGAGTGTGGCCAACGTGAGTTTTATGGTTCCTTGCATTGAAGGCATGGAGACCCTGAGACTTTAAAAAAAAAGTGTTGACATATTAATACTAATTAATATTAAACGCTATATCTATGTCATCAAATAGCTTCACTAAAAGGACCAATTAAAAATTTTTTTAAAAGGGTCAATTAATTTAAGGAAGACAGCAACAGAAAGGCCAGAGAAAAAGCTCACTATTTAGAATATCATAAAAGTACAACTAAAAAATAAAAAAAGAAGAAGAAAAGAAGCCCAAAGCTCACTATGTTTATCTCCTTGTTTACAGAGAGGAGAACCCAGCAGTCTAACAATCTGGAATAATTTCTATTATATAACTTGAAAGTATCTCCAGTGGCAATTTAAGCATTCCATTCAGAATTTCTCGTTTCTCTCACTTCTATTTCCTTTGCTGCAGCTGAAGTTTATTTACTCTTATTTTGTGCTCAGTGGAAAGAGCCAACATGAGGTCATCTTCCATGGGCTTTATCTAACTAAAGGAAAAGTATTCGGTTGCTGGTCATTTTCCCCTAGGATTAAGAAATCTCAGTCTCCTTTTTTTCTGTGCTTCCCTTTTCCTGAGTACCCTCAGTGAGTTATCTACAGCTTTCAGGCCCACGTGTGGTATACAAACAACAAGGGTAAGAGTGTGTTCAGGACCCATTACTCACTTGGCTTTAGAGATGAATTTGTAAGTGTCATTCCAGTAAGCCAGAAGATCCGTTGCCTCTTCGTCATATACCCGAATGTTATGATATTCAAAGACTCCTGGGAAGAAGTTATCTATCTCTCGAGTGACATTCAAAATATACCGCACCCTGCAAGGAAACCAAGGGAGAATATTGGCTCTATTACTTAGGCTAAATCCGATTTCCAGCACTGGTTTTCTTACTTAAAATCTGTTTACTCCCTAAGCTGAAATTAAATACTAAAATGCTGAAGAAGGCTAAGAAACTAAGAGTCTATACTTATTTGGCACAGAAACTGTTTAACAGGGTTCTGGGCATACCTGGGCATCAGGGAGTTACTGGGAGAAAAGTTATCTACCAAGTTCAACATCTAAATTCCATTTTCAGTTTATGTAGTTACACAGTCTTGTCTTTGATAGTCTTTTGAAAACTCCAAAGGTTCAATCTAAGTTCCATGATGTGGCAATTCCTCTTTAGTCACTCAAAGTACTAGCAACATAATTTATTCTTTGGAAGTCATTTGTACTTTAATCGAGTATCTTAAGAAAAGGGAAAAACTTCCTCCTGTCTTTCCAAATGCCAGATTGTCAGATTTTGCTCTCCTACTCTCTCTAAACTCCAGGAAATGCAAATGAGGCCAGGGCTGGGAGGGTCAGGAAAGCTGGACTTAAAACTCTCTTGAACTCTCCAGCCTGCATTCCTGGCTGCTATGGCAGCAGATGTGTCTGAGAGCGCTCCCATACCGAGAGGCCTGCAGAAAAGGGTTTCTGTATCAGTTTTTTTCCTGCTATCTCTCACTGCACAATCTCAATAAAGGCTTGGATTTAATTTCCCGAAAGCTTATCTTTCCTCAGCGTTGTGTGGATTTAGACATCACTGGAGTTCACTCCATCAAGACAACATGGGATCATTTCTCTGCAGAAGCTGCTTCCTTCTCAGAACCACATGTAGGGTTCTACAAACCCAATCTCCCAGGTCAGAGAAGTGACGACAGAAAGGAACAGCCATTCCCTGAATGGCGTGGCTCAGTAGGTTGGGCCTCATCCTGCAAACCAAAAGGTCACCAGTTCGATTCCTGGTGAGGGCACACGCCTGGGTTGTTGGCCAGGGCCCCAGCTGGGGGTGCAAGAGGCAACTGATCCACGTTTCTCTTGCACACGGACGTTTCTGCTCCTCTCTTTCTCCCTCCCGTCCCTTCCCTCTAAAAATAAGTAAATAAAATCTTAGAAAAAAGAAAAAAGGAGAGCCACAGCTAACCAATTCTGTGGTTAAGGTGAAAAGACTAACATTGTTTCTGGGACCTGATTCGAATCTGTTTTAACATAGCATTGAAGTCCTTTTCTAGAAAGGATTTAAAAATAAAATTAAAAAGCAAGCACATGCAACTATGGAAAAGAGTTCAGCAGTTCTTCCCAAGGCTAAACATAGTTACCATATGACCCAGCAATTTCTTTCCTAGGTAGAAAGTCAAGAGAAATGAAAACATAAATCCATCTAAAAATCTATACATGAATGGTCACAGCAGTGCTCAAAATAGTCAAAAGTAGAAACAACCTAAATGTCCATCAACTGATGAATGGATAAACAAAATGTGGTATATCACAGAATATTACTTTGCAATAAAAAAGGAAATGAAGTACTAATAACATGCTACAACATTAGTAAATCTTGAAATACAATGTTAAGTTAAAAAAATCATTTTTAAAAGACCACATATTGAATCATTCCATTTACAGTATAAGAAATTTCCAGAATATGCAAATCTATAGAGACAGAAAGTGTACTAGTTTCTGGGGATTAAGGGAAAGAAGGGAATGGCGGCGACTGCTAAAAAGTACAAGCTTTCTTTCTGGGTTGAAAAATATTTTAAACTGCTTGTTGCACAATTGTGAATGTACTGAAAACAACTAAAGTATACACTTTACTTTTTTTCTTTTTTAAAATCTATTTTATCAATTATACTATTACAGTTGTCCCATTTCCCCCCTTCATTCCCCTCCACCCTGCACACCCCCTCCCACCCACACTCCCCCACTTTAGTTCGTGTCCATGTGTCATAAGTTCTTTAGCTTCTACATTTCCCACACTACTCTTGCCCTCCCCCTGTCTATTTTCTATCTACCGTCTATGCTACTTATTCTCTGTACCTTTCCCTCCTCTCTCCTCCTCCCACTCCCCTGTTGCTAACCCTTCATGTGATCTCCATTTCTGTGGTTCTGTTCCTGTTCTAGTTGTTTGCTTAGCTTTTTTTTTTTTTGTTTTAGGTGTGGTTCTTAGTAATTGTGAGTTTGCTATCATACACTTTACTTTTTTAAAAGATTTTATTTATTTATTTTTAGAGGGAAGGGAAGGGAGGGAGAAAGAGGAGAGAGAAGTAATGATTGGTTGCCTCTTGTATGCGTCCCAACCATAGACCAAACCTGAAACCCAGGAATGTGCCCTGACTGGGATTAGAACCTGCAACCTTTCACTTTGTGGGATGATACCCAACCAACTGAGCCACACAGGTCTGTGCTGAAGTATACATTTTAAATGGGTGAACTGTGCAGTATATGTAGTACACCTCAATAAAACTCAGAAAAAAAGGCCAGCACACTTCTCTTATTTTATTTAAAATAAAAATGAACAAGCTCTCAACTCCAATTCCATACTTCAGTAATGGATTATAGCAGAATAGAACTTCCCAATCCTTTTTATTACAGAACTCTAAGCAGCCACTGCCAATTGGAATTGGCACTCCTTGAAATTTCTTTGTCATCTCTATATAGACTAGCACTTTACTTGGGGTTCTAAAGTCAGCAGACTGGTGAAAATAGCCTTTATGTTAAAATCACATTTGAAAATCCCTTAAATGTTTTGGGGTATAGATCCCTGAACTGTAATTCTTCACCCACTAAAGTTTAAGAACTAGTACATTTAAGAAACAAGATCTAAGTTGATATCTGACTATCCAACTATCCTGTCTTTTAAAACAAATACATACATACATACATACATACATATATACATACATATATCTACATTTTATAATTTAGCCTTATAAGTAGTAAATGAGATGAATAGGCCTCATTTCCAGCTGGGATTGTAAGTCAAAAGTCAAAGCTTATTCTGAGTCAAAGTGTATGTATGCATGATGTGATTCAATGCATTTGGCCAGCACTGCTAGATCAAATCTCAGATTTCACATTAAATGCTGTACCTAGGTGCTACTTTCCCACAACCACAGTCTGTCAATTTTTCTATCATTCTTTCACGTTTATTGAGTACCCTATTAAGCTCTGAGCAAGGTAGAACCATATTTTACACAAAACTAAAATAGTCTCTGCTTTCAAAAAGTCTAGACTTAATCCTTATCAATTTAAACCTTCCAAGTTCTATTTATTTTGATATATTAAATTAAGTAACCAGATTTCCTCCCCTGGAACTCTTTTTATAATTATTTGGCTTGAGTCCTGCTCCAAGTTCATTTTAGCAATTATGACATGCCTTTCTCTGGGGGAAAAGTAAGGAGTACACATCTAATCAAGTTAAAGATAACCAGAAGGCTGACTTGTAGCTGAGAAAACCAGCAGCCCACAGCCAGCCAGGCAGCCATCACTATCTGAGTCTTGGGAAGTCTTATCTCTGTCTACAATGAAGGGTTAGCACGGCCAACTTCTCTTCTCTTGTTGGGATGATCTGACCTCCTAAGGCCAAGTACAATAACAGAATTCAGGCATTAGCTAGGAGTTAAAAGGAAAGAATGGCAGATTTTTGTTTGCTGAATGTTCACTATGGTCTCAATTGCTATAATGAAACTTAATAACCAGGCTGCTGAGGAGCACATTTCTTAACACAAGGTAGGTCTTCTTGTTCAACTTCAGAAGCTTGTCCATTTCACATTGATAACTTAGTTGGCAAGCACCTTACTGAGTCTCATGTATTTCTGGATCCCTAGCACCCAGCATTGGGCTTGGCCACAGAAGATGCTCAACTGAATGAATAGCTGTGAAACCAACACATGCGGTTTTGCATACTCTAATGTAAAAATAGGAGCCAAAGGCAAAACTATAGGGACAGTAGAAAGATTGCTGGTTGCTGGGGTTGGAAGTTGGGGGATAAATGGATAGAGCATAGAGGGTTTTTAGGGCAGTGAAAATACTCTGTGATGCCGTAACGATGGATACATTACCCGCTTGCCAAAGCCACAGGATGTACAACACCAGGAATGAACCGTAAGCTATGGACTTTGGGTGATTATGATGTGTCAATGCAGGACCATTAATTACAATAAATGCACCACTCTGGTGGGGGATATTGATAATGGTGGGGGGTGGGCTATGCACGTGTTAGGGCAGGGGTATATGGCAAATCTCTGTGCCTTCCCTTCAATTTTGCTGTGAACACTTACACTGCTCTAAAAAACTTTTTTTTTTTAAGGAACCAGTAAGTACATTTGGTTTTGCACAGCATGAAAGGCTTACACATTTGTTTCTGAAAGCCTTGCCACTGAAACAGTTGATCTTTCTCTGTAGGTGGGAGGATGAAACAGTGGGAGAACAGCAGTTTTAGTTCTTATTAGATTACACCTGATTAGAACCGATGGGAAACAACTCTTAAGCTTAAAGTAAGTCACTGACACCTCTTTGACTGGAAACTGGTAGAGGTAAAACAGTGATGCTTACCCTCGGTTCTGTAAATCTTCTAAATTGGAGGCATTCCATTCAGAGCCCTGTGGAACCAAACAGACAAGGTTAGGGAGTATTAGCAAATGAACCAAATACAATGCTTGAACAGGAGGCTTGTGAGGGAAGAAGCAGCGTTTCTAAAAAGAATGCTGATACCATCACTGAATTTCCACTCTATGTGCCAGGTACTTTGTATGTATGTTACCATGTTTAGTTTTCACAAATGATAGAGTAAGAAGCTAGCTTCATTTTTACTGATAAGAAAACCGACCCTCATAGAATTAAAATAATTTCTGTTCAAGATCACATTGCTGGAAATGTGCCTTTGACCATCTTTCAACCTAAGTTAAATGTGTTATTCTTGTTTATTAGAGTAGTCTGATTTTTTCAAAAGCATGTATCACAGTTTTTATTTGTGTATTTATTCATGGGCTTATTTACTACCTCTCTCTCTTCCACTGTAATGTAAGCTTCTCTTGTTCCCTATGGAAACCCCTGTATACTGCCCGACACCTGGCAGGTAGTCAATAAACATTTGATGAATGAACAAAGTGGCATCATTACAAATTAAACTTAGATTTCATTCTAAAGCCACACTCTTTCTATTGGATTATATTGCATGTAAGGAGCGGGACAGGAGTGTGAGTGTGTGTATGTGTGTGTGTGTGTGTGAAGAGTGAATAGCAGTTTCTGACAAATGAGGGAAATATGATATGGAAAATTTAAGGAGGTTCTACAGCTTATCTGGAAGATACACTGATTTTTTATATTTTGACACATTTGCTTTCTCTTCTTCCTTTTCTTTCGATATATAGCTCCTACTTTTTTTCCCTGAACCATTTAAAAATAATTTGAGCATCATACTTCCCTTCAATACTTGATCATACATTGTTTAAGAACAAAAACATTCTCCTACATAATTCCACTTTTACAACCAAGGAAGATAATACGATATCAACTTATCACCTATATTTGAATTTCAAAATTTGTCCTCAAAATGTACTTTATATTTATTCTATCAAGAATCATGCTTTGGGTCCTGGCTGGGTAGCTTAGCTGGTTAGAACATCGTCTTGATACACCAAGGTTGTGAGTTTGATCCCTGGTCAAGGCACATATAAGAATGAATCAATGAATGCCTAAGTAAGTGGAACAACAAACTGATGTTTCTCCAAAATCAATAAATTAAAAGTAAGTAAATCACACTTTGCATTTAGTTGCATGTCTCGATCTCCTTTAATCTAGAACAGTCCATCTTTACCTTTGTCTTTTTTGTGTTATTGACATTTTTGTAGACTACAGGTCTGTAATCTTGAGAGAACTCATAATCTGGATTGACTGCTTCCTGATAACTACATTCAGGTCAAGGATTCTTGGCAAGAATATCACAAGGCTGATGTTATGTACTTCCTCCTGCATCAACTCACGAGGCACATAGTGTCAGTTTGTCCCACTGTTTGTCCTGCTGACTTTGAATTCTTTGTAGTATCTTTGTGTTTGGTACATCCTTCTGCTGTATAGGTTTCTTTACAAACAGTCATTTTTAGGTATAAGTAATCTTTGAAGCCATGTGCATATTCTGTTTCACAATAATCTTTTACACTATGGTTTTAGCATCAATTGCTGATCTTGCCCAAATCAATAACTTTATTGGAGGTTACAAAATGGTGATTTTCTAATTCCATCACTCCCTCTGCATGTTAGCTGGCATTTTTCTGTAAAAGAGAGCTTCATCTAGTCAATGTTTCTACCCTTCAGTTGAGTGTTACTATGCACTCATGAATTCTTTTTGTATTTACTGGTATAATCTATTATCATCACTTTTTTTTGACACTCAAATTGTCCTGAATTTGGCCAATGGGAATATTTTCAAGCAGGCTTGTTTTGATATGACTGCATTAGCCTTTAGCAATTCCTTACTTCCTGGTACCAAAAAAAATTGTTTCAGATTCACTTTGTGAGTGAAGCCCACCATTTCTCCAAGAAGCCCTGGCTTCTTTTAGTGAAGAATGGTACTTTCTAATCAAGATCTAGGCATTAAAGTTAGGTGCCTTCATAAACAGTGGTTGTCACTACTTCTAAAATTTTTCAGTGGACAGATCTGGCAAATATTTCCAAATATATAATGGGTTTATACTGGTACCTCAGATTCAAATTTAACCCGCAAGGTGCTTCCTTTTTTTTTTTTTTAACTTTTTTAT